>LPNX010141530.1:211174-255051 GCA_001517045.1 Pseudotsuga menziesii
AACATGAGTCTTCATCCTTCTATCATTATTCACCAACTTTGCAGCAACAATCTACACAGTCGCAATCTGTTAATGAAATTGTCATTGATGCCAACATGGTCTTAGCGTAGAATATTCTGGCTATGGAGATGTTAGGAGGAATAACGTTGAAGGCCATCCAGACTTGGATAAAAATCAAATAACCTCTCTTGCTACCACAGTCTCAAGGCAAATGTCACCCCAAGTTGACCTTACAGAAGTTAACTGTGTTAACAATCACCTCAAAGAGAGGGCCTTACTGTCACCCCAAGTTGAAAATGGTTGTGAAGGTGCTTGGTCTTACTCTAATTCCAAAAGTGCTCATGAATCATGGAATCTGGGCACTTCTAGGGATTCTTTCAAGTCTGAGGGTGCAAAGAGCACACTTTAATTCAGACTTTATTTTGGGGAGCAATGCTGCGCACAGTTCTGGTAATGAAGCTGCTAGAAACAGGTTTGCATCAGAAGATGTTCGTGTAGCCAGTCCTCTTAGTGGCCACAGACCACCATTGATTGACAATATCCATGCTTCCGCAACAAGTGTCACTGATGCTTCAGTTCATGTGCAATCTGATGTTTTGGTGTGGCCCAAGTTAAGGCTTCTTCCACGAACTAAGCCATTGGATGCTACTTCTCAGACTGCAAGTATGTTTGCTACATACTGTGTTTCCTGCATAAAGATTAGAATGTACTTCCACATAGTTCAGCATATGCCCAAGAAAGATCAGCACTCCTGCTGTTTGGATTTTTAAGAGATTAACCTGCTGCTAGAATGACTGTAACCAAAATTCTGGCAGACTGTCAACATAGGATATCACAGCATAAGATTCATCTGCCATTCATGCATGTAACAATAGAAAATGGTCTTCACAACCGTCATAGCTTGCACTCTCTAAAATAGTGTCATGCGTCTGTAAACAACTCCAGTCTTTTGATGACATTTTCAACAATATCAACCAGCAACAATACTATGCCCATTTGAGATCACACAACATATACTTCAAGGCGTTTGTGCAATCTTCAAAACAATCTTCACAGTCGCAGCTCATACAGCAAGCTCAAGCTCATCCCAGCAGTATGTAGCTCTTGCAAGGGAGATCGCTGTCACTCCATGCTCACTACACTTTGAGTGGACACAACAACAAAAAGAATAAGGGTTTTCTTAGGTCCAACGAAAGAGAACACCACACTTTACGCCTTCTTTTTATTCATGACTGTGTATCCATGCAACATCACACGCACATAATACAAGAGCAGTCATTACAATGGTCTCCACGATATATCAAAGCAATCTTCACGATCTTTCAACCATCATAAAACTAGGAAACTCGTCACATCTATCAGGCTTGGAGTGAATGTCTATGTCGTAGGTAGGTGAACAATCGCAGGTGGAGGACAGGCCGTGGCAGTGAATCTCCAACACTGAGTCTCCAACACTGACAAAACAAGATAGCTTGCAACAGTAAGCAAATGCGGAGGTCAATCCTCAACTCAGCTTCAATACATCAGTCCTCAACGCAGATAATGTCAACATGGAATTAGGGTTTACATGCTTGACAACGCGCAGGTCAAAGCTCGATTTCGGTGATGGGATTATCACATCACGCAGTAGAGAAACAAACAAACTCCTCGCAACTCTCTCACAGATCAAAACTCAGTTATAAAAACAAGCTTTAATAGGAGCCTTCCACCGAGAATGACGAGAATACTGGAAACTAAAGATCGGAATTGTGTGTAGCGAGTGGCAGATTGCACAACCCAACCACAGCTCATTAAATACACAGCAAAGAAATCGCAGCATACATTATTTCTCCATATGCATAACCTTCTGTATCAAATCAAGAAATGCTCCATCGCATACTCTTCTGTATCAAATCAAGAAATGGTGCATGGAGAATATTTCTAGGTAAACTGCTCCATCGCATACTCTTGATCAGAATAATACTCATACAACACGCTTGCGGGATTAGGGTTTCACGCACAGTGAAAGACTCTCAATCAAAAAATGGAGGAGTCTCTACAAAATCGCAGCATACACAACAGATTAGGGTTAGGCAGGTCTCGAAGAGAATAACGCATACAATGCATGCGACTGGCAGACTGACGGAGCAGGCAGCCTGAAACGTATTTGGCAGAACGAAGGTCTGGCAGGCAGAATGCCAGGACTGAAATGCAGCCAGGAGTTATGGCAGGTGGTGCTCTGATACCACTGATGGGTAAAATAACTCCCGATTTATTTATTCCCTTGCTAATGCATATATTTATACAATTCATATGTCGGTTGTGATTCAACTTCCGACCAACCTATTCATATTCCTACATGACTATTCACATTCAGAATGTATTTACACTATTTACATATTATATAATCCCGATGGATTATATTCCAACAGTCTTCATGATCAATTGCCACTTTGATTTCCCTTGTATTTATTTATTTAATTCCTTTATTAAATATTTATGCCATTCTAATGTTCAAACATCATTTATTGCCCCCCTTATTCCAAATCCCAAAGCTTCCACCCCTAACCTAGGAAACTAGTAATTTTCCTCCTTGGCAATTATTTGACCCTTAGCATCAATTTGACAAACTCTCATGAATATGGAAAATGTGATTAGGCCATTGTGACCCAATGCAAAATTTGGGACATGACATATTCACATTACATACATTATCCCCTTGGGTACCTCCCTAGGTACGTTACATAATTAGATAAGATAATTTTAATAGCATCCAACAAATGATCACAAAAGTAGGTCAATGGGACTTGAAGATACATCCATTGTGAATACAATGTGGGAGCTCAAAAACAACTCCTAGGTAATGCTGAAAGCAAGATAAAGACAACTAAAGAACAAGAAAAAGTACAGCATAGATAAGTATCTAGCTAAGCTAGTTACTAGGTCTAACAAACAACAAAATATATATGTACTTAGGTGTGGTGATAAATTCTGAGTTTGAGAATGGAAAGTTGGATATCTCAATGCTGATCAAGAGATAGAGAGATTTGAGGATGGTGTCAATGATTCAAGATCTCATGGGCTTGATTATCAAAGGTGAGGGGGGAGGGGTGGAATCGGGGCACTTGCTCGTTGTAGGAGCCCTAGAACATGGGGTTAACTGTACGATCCTGGGGAAACATAGGATCGAGGGAGCCCTGCTCTCCTACAATCAAAAGTCGAATGAAGGAAACTCTAATCAATCTTTGGCTACTTAGTTGGAGCCGAGAGGTGATCTAACTAGTGGGAGGCCCCTTGCTCTATATTTGTCTAGAGTTGGTCCATCTGTTATTATGAGGATGTGTGGTTTGATGCCTACTTTGACATCTTTGATTCGACCTCGAGGATGTCATTTGATCTCCTAGCTGGGGGGGGGGGAGGAGGTTGAGGGGAGAGCCAAGGTCTCACCGCTCTATGGTTTGAAGTACTCTAGAGCTCTACTTATTCCTTGTTTCCTCGATTTGACGAGGCAACATGGAAGTATGATACTATGAAGTGATCTTGCTGGTAGTCACTTAGTAGGGTGAGGCATGCAAGAATTGAGATCTGTGGTTGAATATTTCTATATGTTGAAGAGGGATAGGCATCTTTGGTCGCAATTTGGAAGAAAGTGAAGACGAAGATCTTCGAGTCCCTATAAAGGCAGTGGTATTGCCCTCTAATCTCATAATAGGGGGGCACTTGAAAATGAGGTGCATCTTTGTCTCTAACTCGTAGAGGTGGCACCTTTGGTAGATCCCTTTTGGTTGGGAAATATGGTGATCTGTCTCCACCTAGAGTCTATTAGAGCCAACTCAGAGCTGGTCCAGAGGGATCTTGAGTGAATGCATCCAATGTCTATGTGTCTATAGTGGATGGATGGTGATATCATCTCACAACTCCAAGAAGTGCTCTATGTAGAAAGACATCTTTAGGCCCAAGCTCTCTGGAGGTGAGGTCCAAGTGATTTGGATGTACAATCTGTAGATGTCCCCTTAGATGGTTTAATTTAGGTCTTGTCTAGGCGACGAGAGATTGTTTGGTGCATTTAGAGAGTACTTGAAAGGGGAAGGTGCACTGGTGAGATAATCATTGATTGGAGTAGCCGAGAGGCCTTTGAAAACCAACCTTGTGCTTGGTTAGTGTGGTAGTTTGAGGCAAGAGCCTTCGAGGAGTAGAGTGCAAGGTAGGGGTACATCTTTGTCCCTGAGGAAATGCCCTCGAAGGTCTTGATTTGATGTAGGAAAGGCACTAGACAAAAGATAGCCTTAAGGCGAAAGGGGTGGACTCTGAACTTTGCCTGAATAATGGGATGAGGAATTTTATGTTTGCATTGAATGATGCACCTTAGAAGCAAGATTTGAACTCTCTGTCTAGGCTCAATCTGTCTGTAGCCAGTTCGGTCTCCATATCTCTGGAGCATAGAGAGCTGTGGGTTTGATAATGTTCTTCATCAGATAAACTCACCTATTTGCATATTCTACCAACATCTTTACAACTTTCTCCAGTGCATCAGGTGTTTTTTCGTTTTCCAGACATCATGTGTACACTGTTTGTGAATTTTTACAGCTCACCAGATCACAGTTACACTTTTGATCTTTTACTTAATTAACTTAGAAAAGATAAATGCAACACACACTGATAAGCAATAATTGATAGAGAAAACCATAGCACAAGAAGTACCCTAGAAACCCCAATAAGGGAAAACCAACTAACAATTTATCTTTTAAGTTTTATTTTAGGTTTGTTAATCGACATTGACAATTACAAGCCTTCAGATATGACTCACTGAATCTTAGACTCCTGACTCTCACTGTGCCCCAATGCCTCAACAGAAAAAACCCTCTCCAATAGAAGATATGACTCACTTCTGTCACTCACAAGAGATATGATTCACTCTTGTCCACTCGAGATATGACTCACTCTTGACCTCTGCGTGGACCACTACAAGAGATATGACTCACTCTTGTCTAATTGGTGGTACTTGGATGTAATATCCCAACTGATATTCTATTTTACCTTACTATTATGTTGTTTGCTCATACACTCAAGATTTTGAAAAAATATTGAATAAAATGTGCATGCAAAGGTGTCGTGCCAAATGGCCCTAAAATATAGCTAATCTGGAGAGATTATAGGGTAAAGGATTTCTAGAAGAAAATATACACATACCACTGATAAATAAGCTGATAGCGCTCCCGAGATATGATGCATGCAATGTGTGTCGGAAAGATAGTGCTACTCTCCTCAGTTTGACGCCCAGCTGCAAGTGTGCCCCTTTCTGAATGATGTTGACGTTTCTGAAGGAGGAGAAGTCCGTCGGTGTTGAAACTTTGTCGAGATGATGGTGTATACATGCGGGAGATACTGGATGTCACATGCAGAGCTTTTGCCTCCTCTAAGGCACCTAGCTAATTGATCTGCCTCTCAAGTGTTTACGTCCTCCTCTCTCACGTTTCTACTGGTAACTGCTCCGGATATGCAAACAGGGAACTGAAAATCACCCACTGCAGTGTAGTGAGCTTGTTGAGAAAGATGAAGCTGTCATGCGGAGGAAAAACTGAGCTTGGTCCCAACTAATTCTTCTGAGGATTTCCAGCTATTTCCTTAGCTCCTAAACGTGAACCTGCAAATAAATCTTCTCTGTGTACTGGATCACTGAATACGGATGAATATGATGAACGTTGATGATAGACCTGGATGGTCTACCTTGAAGTGATTAGGGAAGATAGATTTTACTGCCGAAACCCCTTGTTAGACGAAGACCTTCGTCTCCAACCCCAACTGCTGCTGCTGTCGCTCTAGAAACCAAACTTCAACAATAATAATCATGGATGCCTTCTTTGGTTCAATAACCTTCTTAAATAGCTTAGCATGTACTTTTAGGGTTTGCATGTCACTTTTAGGGTTTACGCATCACTTTTGCATGCATGCAATTCTAATTTCATGTTGACTTTAAGCCTAAAGAAATATGGCTTTCTTTACCATATTGATGACTTAATTTGCATGGCTACCCGTATCGGGGGGTCGGGTACAAGAACAAGTACCAGGTACTTGAGTACTTCAATGGTACGTCCCCAGCCGTACCCAAATCCAACCTCACGTACCGGGTACTTCATGTATGAAAATAGGGTACTCGCATGGATTTCGGTACGCCGTACCACGTGTTTGGGTACGCGGACGGTACAACCGTTGGACAATTTATCTTAGCTCGTCGTTTGGGGCGAGTCAATTTGAAAAGTTTGAAGTTCAAAATTTTAAAAATTAAATAATAAAACACTAAAACACATGTTATGTGGGCCCTTGCCCCTTACCTAAACCCATGCAACCCTGCATTTCTCACTGCTAGTGCACTGTGCTCACTACTCAAGCGACGACGTGACAAACGACCTTAGTGATGCTAATAACATTGATCCTAAGGCTGTTGATGACATGGCTTGAGGAAGCCAAATCAACTATCTTGTTCATGTTCAATGTTTATTGTTTTGAACTTTCTTTTTCATGTGTAAAACTGCCTTTAGGCAAATTTTGGATGTAGTATGACAATGAAGTTTGAACTCATGGTGTCATGGAAATATAATATTTTATGTTGTTAATTATTTTAATATAACTTCAGTGTTCAAGTTGATATCTACTATGAGTCTATGCCATATGATTTATCAAATTTATTATTTTATGTTTCAAATTTTCAATGCGAATGTTCATATGAACCATTGAATTTAGATATATCAAATATACATGTACGATGTGAGTGTGACATGTTTTATTTTTATAAATTTTAACACACACACACACACACACACATACATACATACATACATACATACATACATACATACATACATACATACATACATACATACATACATACATATATATATATATATATATATATAATACCCTCGACGTATCCAAGTACCCTGTTTTAAAAAGTGGCGTCCCCGTCCCCATCCTCGTCCCAGTACCCATCCCCTTACCCATGTTTCCTAGCAACTTAGCTTAATACTGAATGAATGCTTTGTTCTGTTCTAAGTATCAAATGTCCTCAGTCAATTCCCCTTTCAGGAGATACTTGCTCGAACCTATGGGAATCAAATAGGTTAGCGAGTGTTTTGGTGCTCAAGTAGAAGAGAACATTACATTGGAACACTCTCCTTAGACTCCTTTTATAACTTCACTTTTTATGTCAATACCATGGGCGATACCATGGGACTCCCAATACCATGGGCTCACCCAATACCATTGGCTCTCCAGTACCATGGGCTAACAAATACCACCCAATACAATAAAGTATTACAAAAGCACTTTTACAAGACTGTTTAGAGATTTACACTCAACCTTTCTACGTTGCTAGACACCCTCAACGTAGAAGTATTTGTTGAGCTACCAAAAAAACTAACACTCCCTCTTAGTGAGGGAGGACTTTCAGAGAAGCATCCACCTGGATCCAACAAATCCTCTGCTGCTGCAGATGCTCCCTTTGAAGTGGAAGACTTCTCGGTTGCATCCGGTGGACTCTGATTTGATAATCTGTGCTCCTCCATCAGTGTCACCTTGAGGGAAGCCTCATGTTATCCCTCTGTCATGACACCGATCCAAACTCTAGACTCCCTTTGGAAATATGCTCCAAACTCTCTCTAAAGCTGACCACAAGCTGTCCCAACACCTTTTTCAATGTGCTCTCCCTGATGCCAAACCTCACTGTTGTATCCTAGGCACTTGCTCTCACTTCACGTATGAGTATTGTTCCATCCCGAAACTCTACCTGTACTCCTCATCTTTCGGAGTTGATACCAAGAGCAAACTGACCCTCAACTCTAGAACATGCATCACTCCTACCACCTCTAGAAGACCTTGTGACTCCAGCTAGAACACCATTGATCCAACTTTCCTCACTGCATGCTTAGTATGTGTGCCACAACTCACACAACAGTTTAAGTCTGTCTCTGAAACACTAAGGAGTATCAAACTCACTCCCGTCATTATTGATGCACCATTGTCCAAACTTCTTGTCTGAAGCTTCCCGAGGATGTTTGCATACTTTTACTGTTGCTCGGGTACATCTGCAGTCTACCCGATTGCTTTTTTGAGCCTGCCTAAGGCTTTATCTCGCTTCCCAATAGCATTTCTGGGTTGCTCGCAACTTTTTGGGCAATTTGCCCCTGCCCAAAGCTGCTTCCAACTTCAACAACTTCTACAGTTGAGTCCACACTCCAGCTGGTGGCTATGCTTCATCGACGGTTGCTTTTGTATCTAGCGACTGCGTTCTCTTTCTGGTAGCTACTTTATTGCTGGTGGCTATCTGCCAACAGTTGACACTCCACAAAGCATGGTTGCAGCTCAGTCCAACGGCCCACGAGCTTCCACGTAGACTCTCGACTAGCAGAATGCCTAGTGTTGTTGTGGCTATCTCCACGAGCTTGCAATAGAGCTCCACCAACAGCTTCTTTGCTACATGCGCTCACTCCTAGATCTTGATCCACACTTACACTGGACTATCGACAATCCAAAAGATCCTCCGTGTGCGCAGGTCTCTCGAATTCTCTTTCGAACACTGTCTAACAAGCCTCGACACTCACGCTAGTATCTTCCTCACACAGGAGCCTACGATCCCTTCGCTCAGTCCGTGCCCGCCTTCACTCGAGCTTCCTATTGCACACCTGTGCGTTTGCGTGCATCCATGAGTCATCGTCGCTATATAGATGCGGCCCTTCCATGCGATCGGTTTTGAGCTCTGCTTGTTGATTTTTCCTGAGCAACATTGAGAGCCATTCTCTTAGGAGAATGGGGACATCTGGTCCGGGACCACAATGTGGAACCAGTCCAGCACTGGGGGACTCAACCTTGAGTTGAGTAGCCATTCTGTTGAATGGAGACATTTGGTTAGGGACCAGGATGTGGAACTAGTCCAGTACTGGGGGACTTAGTCTAGAACTGAGTGACGATTCTGTTGAATGGAGACATTTGGTCAGGAACCAGGATGTGGAACCAATCCAGCACTATGGGACTCGACCTAGAGTTGAGTGGCCATTCTTTGAATGTAGGCACCTGGTCAGTTACTAGGAAGATGAACCAGTCTAGTACGTTGGGGACTCAGCCTAGAGTTGAGGGCCATTCTCCGGGAGAATGGAGGCGCTTGGTCTGATACCAAGTATTTGACCTTGGGTCAAATTATGCAGCCTATGGCTGAGGCACCTGGTCTTTTACCAGCATATCAGTATAAGCCCTAGACCGGGTCTGGGCATGTGAGACACTTTGACCCTTGATCTGTGGGCTTTGTGATCTTCTCCAAGGCTTAGCTACCCTTGGTTAAGACACCTAGTACCCGATCTTGGTGTCACATGGAGTGTGAGATAAAAGCATTAGTAATTCTCTCTATTCATGATGATGTACTTTGAGTGGGGATGAAGGACCACCTTGACCACTTGTTTTGACCACAGGGACACTTGAAGAAGGCTAAAGTAAAAGTAAAAAATACATAAGGACCCTTAGACCACTAAGGGGTCAAAGTGAAAGTGCAAAAAGACCTTTAGTACCACTAAAGCTAAAAGTCAAAGTAATAAAAGAATATTATTTTGTTCTTTTGAGTTTTGGTCCACTTACAGGTGATTTAAAGGATATAAAAGAAGATTAATCCAATTCATTTTGACACACACACTTGCTCATCATCTTGCAGCTGCTCAAGGAAGTTCTTTTTCGCTGGTTTTGAAGAGAAGGTTAATTTTTTGTGGTTATGCCCTAGCATGAAGGATTCTAGCTAGGGCGCCCACACTTGTCATAGAAAACCCTAAGCTAGGGTTTCACAGAGAGCAGCTCCATCTTCACATTCTTCACAGCTAGGGTCTAACCCTAGACCCCTCTCCTTCACCACATACCTCTCTCTCTCTTCTCGGACAACCTTGGATCCTCCACGGGCAGGGTCATAACCTCCACGGGAAGCCACCGATCCTTCAACAACATCTCCACTTCACCTTTGGGCAGCTTGGGTAGCTTGTCTCCTTTCACAGGAAGCCCTAACAGGCTGCCTCTACCCTATAGCAGCCTCCGGGCAGCCTATTAGGCTTGCGGGGTGCCTGCTACAACATTCTGGGTAGCCCTTTAGGGTCTGGGCAGGTGGCTAGGAGCTCAGGCAAAGCAGACAGGGTTTGGGCAGGATAGATAGCGGCTTGGGCAGGTTGATAGGGACTCTGGGCAGGTTGACAGGAATTCGATTAAGGAAGACAGAGGTCTGGGTAGCTTGGGCAGGCTTCCGGGCAGGAAGAAACAATTTCGGGAAGCATTACGGAATTCAGGCAGTACACAGGCAGACTTAAATTCTGGTCTGGGCAGACAGTTGGGCAGGAGAGAGAAAATTAGGGCAGAAAGCCCTAATTTAGTTTTTGTGTAAAAACTATCTTCTGTGTTTTTGATCTATGGGTCAAACCTATTAGGGTTTGGAAATTATTGGAGAACATTCATCTCAGAATTCAGAGAAACTCAAGTCATCTCATCTAAGAGATGAATTACTAATGCTTTTGGGGTTTTTGTCCTTAGGTTTCCCCGTGAAAAACTACTGTGTTCAATGTGTGTGATGTTGTTGATGTTTCTACTGCACTTGTTTATTGTTATCTTACAGTCTGCAAATTTTTTAAAGAATTCATGCTAATGCTAAAATTTAACATGGTATATGAGCTTAGCATGTGAAGACCCAGTAAAAGGCAGATTACTGTTGTCTTCCTAGACCTTGGGATATTTTGCAGACTTGACAATTGACTAGTAGTAGAGATGGCTACCAACATTTTCAGACCGGAAGAGAAGCTTCAAGGTTCAGCCAACTACAATTCTTGGAAAGCTAGGCTTACAGCCATACTAGAGGAAAATGACCTGATGACATGGTGTTCAACACCAGAGAAGAGCCAACACCTAATGCTGGCAGAATTGCTTACAAGAAGAAGCAGGCTAGGCTAGAAGAATCATCTATGATTCTGTCAAAGAAACTTTGATGCCCAACATCACATCATTGAAGATTGCCAAAGAATGCTTTGACACCTTAACAAACTTGTATGAGAAGAAGGCTCCCAGTCAGAAGAGATTTTTGAAGAAAAGGCTTTGAACATTGAAGATGAACAAGGATGAAGGAGTTGGACCCTTCACAAAAATTGCATAGGTAAGAGATCAACTTACTACTATTGGTATTGTTGTAGATGATGATGATCTTGTGCAGACTGTAGTCGATAGTCTCCCAAACTCTTGGGAAACATTCCTAGCATCTGTAAGTGGACGTGAGAATCAACCAAACTTTGATAGACTTTGGCATGATGGCTTGGAAGAAGAAGGAAGGACTTCAGGCAAGACAACTGGCACTAAGGAAGGGAACCCTGCACTTATAGCAAAGATAAAGAAGTCAAGAAGCCCTCCCCTCAGCAAAAGAAGGGAAAGAAACCACAAGGTAAACACATTGATGTTTCAAAAGTGGAATGCTATAATTGTCACAAGTTTGGGCACTTTGCTAGGGATTGCAGACAACCCAAGAGGAAAATCAAAAGAAGATTCCAAGCTTCTGCTGCAGAAGAAGAAGAAGAAGAACCTAAGAAGAAGAAGAACACCAAGGCTACCAAAGAAGATGAACCTAGAAGAGAGTACTACTTGATCTCTGCTCTCTCTGGATCCATCACCGACGGTGCCAACTCTTGGCTAGTAGATAGTGGTGCCTCCAGACATATGACAGGTAACCGTGGAGCACTCACCAGCTACAGGAAGAAGAAGTTCTCCTTAGACACCTTTTATAACTTCACTTTTATGTCAATACCATGGGACACCCAATACTATGGGCTCACCCAATACCATTGGCCCTCCAGTACCATGGGCTAGCAAATACCACCCAATACAATAAAGTATTACACAAGCACTTTTACAAGACTGTCTAGAGAGTTATGCTCAGTCCTTTATTCGTTGCTAGGCACCCTCGATGTAGAAGTACCTGCTGAGCTACCAAAAAAACCTAACACTGTCTACTTTCTTTCCGTAGGTGTGTACAGAACCCCTCATATACCTCTCGTGAGAACTACTAGGTTTTCGTCTTCTCATCAATCTGAAAAATGAGTACCTACAAAATATTCTGAATTAAATAGTACCTAAAAATTGACAGGGAAGTGACAATTGGTGCTATTAAATCAGAACTTAATTCACAATCAGGGAAGCATTTTGTAAGCTCCAAGTCCCGACAGTAAGCTACCAGATTCAGCCCAACAATTCACAAAATTTATACATACCCACACTTACTGGTACCTGTGTTTTTTGAAACTGAAATCCTTCCTTGACTAGTATAATGGGCACTTGATAGACTTCGAGTAACTATTTCTGACTTAAGAATACCTTCGTCCATGAAAGCATGGAGCGGGGGCACTGGAGTGGACTAATCACTAACAACTCACAATTCATGGGCTTTAATTTATTTTAGCTGACTGATCACTGACCAAACTAAACACTGCTACTAGTAACTATAACTATTATCTTTGATTTCATTAAACTGCCTAATTGCTGATATGGACATTGTTGCCTAAACTTCAGCTAATGTGCTAAGTTTCAGCAAACTAGAATTTCATTAAACTGTCCTAGGTCCTGTCAGACTGGATTGTTACAACAACAAACTTGAGTCACACCTCTCCTGGTTATCCAAATTACCATGAATCCCATGTTTCATGCTAGGACCAAGCGCATTGAGGGTATTTGCTACTACATCAGAAAACAAACCCAGGAGGAGACTATATTGATCTATTACAGCTCTCAAGATCAGCTAGCAGATATTTTCACCAAGGCATTTAACAAGGACAAATTTGAAAGTTTCAGGGAGATGTTTATTTTGAAGTTTGAGCTTTTTCCAAAAGTTCTCAGATATTGAAGAGCATTACCAAGATAAAAGAGTGGAAAATATTGAAGATACACTTGCATCACTGCAAGGCATATAAGAAGACCTGAACTGTGGTTCTAAGGAAAAAGTTCAAATCATTATTAAAGTTCAACCCATTTGCCAAATAGGAGAATTCAATAAAATTGATAACAAAATTAAAGTTCAAATCATTTTTTCAAAAGATAAATGATAAGCACTGCATCCATCAATGAAGTTTTGGTCCCATCTTCTCAAATTGACGATGATTCCCAAAGCATCGAAGAGATTTTCCTTGAGGCCTGAAACAACGATAAAATTAAAGTTCAAACAAGTACATTAAAAGAAAATCAACAAGCATGGAGGAGGTCCCAGTCACTCCATCTCATGTCCATGACCATTGTCAGAAAATCAAGGCAGCCTTGATTGGAGACTGTCAACAGCTGAACCCTATGATCGAGATCTGTGTTGCATTACTGTTCTTGCATCATCCTTAATTCATTATTTCTTGGATCCATGTTGTATGTATGACATTATTCTTGCTAGAGGAATACAATTGCATATCTTCTTGATGAATACACGTCTTTGTATATTGGACAAAGAATATGACCTATTATAGATTCATGGTAGAAGTTTTCAAATCTGGCATCAGTCCTTATTTTTCCAATTGATGTTAGATAGATTCCGTAAAGGTCACATCCATTCATTGTGACTCACCTCTTCAAAATTATATAAAGAGGTCTCATTGTTGAATTGTATTCATCATTCATTCAACTTTTATTAAATATATATTGTCATCCGCATATGGGCTTGTCTTTTTCCTAATGATGGGTATGCATAACGATTGATTGGTCTGTTACAGTTCAGTTTGATGGAGCAGTATGCAGTCAGTCATCAAAGATGCTGCATAGAATTCTTGTGCCGAAAAACACCTCATCAATCTTATAGATTCTAACATTATGGGTTTGTGCTCTCTGATTTAAGTGTAGGTGATTTGTTACTATAACGATTGCAACCTAACTTTTAACACTTTATGGAGTTACACTCCCTGATTGTGGGTGATCGCTACAGTGATTGCAATCTGGTTATTGGGAACAAGAACTGTTGAAAACTAACTAATGCATATTGATATTTTCCTTGTCTTATATTGTATATATAGTATGTATATATCTACTTGGAGTGACTACTACTTATTGTCCTCACTTAGCAAGGAGAAAATGAACAAAGTTTCTTCTGGTGGCTTAATGTGTTTTTACACCGTTCTATTCTTGGTATTTTCTGGATTGAATGACAGCCCTAATTCCACCTTTTTGTAGAAGGTAAATGCTTCAGAAATTGGTTTTGTTTTTGCTGCAACTTCTTTTGCAATCAGTAGAACTTCTCATTCTGCTTAGTTTGTATGTATGCGAACTTGCTCATTTTGGATTGCCTTTGTCTGCTTGGTCTTTGTTCTCAAAGGTTGACATTATTTGTTTGTAGATTTTCTGTGTCTAGTCTTGGTTGTTCTTTGATAAACTGGTAATAGCGGTTTGAAGGCTTACTACTACTAATAAAAAACTGACAAATGTATCATCCATTCTGGTTTTCTCAAATTATTTGATACCCTGTCCTTGTATTTTCAATATAGTTCTGGGTATGGCAATAGATTATCTTCAGATTTGCCCTCTGGTCTATCTCCCTCAAGAACTTGAATTCCTTTGCCTTTATCAGATGGCAGCTGGTGGCTATAAGTTGTCATTTTTCACCCATATATCTACTAGCCCTTTTTTGGCCTGACCTGCAAAACCTTTTTCCATTTCAAAATTCTGTTTAGTCCTTCGTATAGATGGTATCCACACTTGACGGTTCCTTAATGATTTGTTTTTGGTTTTGTCTTTCAACCTCTGCAGGATGAAAAACTGTGCCTATAATAGTGCAGAAGTTCCAGAGTATTTGTAATTTCTCTTATAGCATCCCTTGCAATCAGTTGTATCGCACATAAGTAAACATTATTGACTTATATAGCCGTTCTTTTCCCCTTATGTTTGTTCCCACTCAATATTTATGCTCTTTGTTCTGGTTCCTATTGGCACTTCATGAACTTCATCATGATTTCTTCCTTTTGCTAAACTCTTTGTTATTTTGGTTATGCTAATATTGATTTCTGGAATGTCTTCAAATTTTAAAGGGTTTCATTCAATACAAGAAATTTCTTGCATCTGGTGCATTGTTCTTTGAACGCCTTCATTGAAGTTAGAGAAAGAAATTTGAATGTTTATTTAAAGCCATTAAGATTATTCCATTAGCCTGTGGAATCATAAAATACAAAATATATAAAATACCGGCCAGATAAATAACAAAATGTGACATCCTTGGGTGATTACAGGGAAATTATAGAGAGACTTCTTCACCTTGGTTTTTATTACCGCGAACTGGACCGTTTTGCTGTAAAGTCTCGAAATCTGAGCTGGATAACTTCTACATACTCTGATTTTCAAATACAAGATCCAATGGCATTGAAAGGAAGAAAAAAAGCTCCAGCAAGTGTTTATCGCAGGGCACTTGCAAATGGTATCTCTGAAGTTTTGTCGATCTATAAGTCTGCAGTCCTACAAGTGGAACAAAACTTGTTAGCTGATCCTGTACCAGTGTTGGCTAGTGTAACACAGGGTCTGAATAAGGTTTGCTGATCTCGATCCTGTATACTCAAAAGGGATTCAAAATGGATTAATGCATATTTATTAGTAAAACCTCTGTTTATTTGATGCCTATTTGGATATTTTTGTTACTTCATTGCATGTGCTTTCATTTATTCTTTTAAGTATTTTCTTCTTTGTACTGTTTGCCAATTGAAAGAAACCGTGCTTTCAAAAGATTAATTGCAAATACATAGCATGTTTGCTCCTTTTCTCTCCTCCCCTCCCCTCCCCTCCATTGTAGAAGTGATCTTATTATATTGGACAATTGACATAAGTTTTAGAACAAATTAAGTTGCATTCTGGCATATTTTACCCTTGTGACATAGGCGCATTCTATTATAGGAGGGTGTTAGAGCATCATACCACCTAGGACACACTTTCATTTGTTTTCCACTTATGTTATATGGTCCAAACCTTGGTTTTGTTGGTCTAGCAAGGCATTTGGGGGTTTTGGACACATTAATGTACCCAAGCGCCCACATTTGATCATTTAGGAGACTCATGCGCCCTCATTAATGGCATTTCAGTCCTTGGGGCGCTCTCACTCCTTAAAACAGGGAACTAGTTTGACCTTAGGCGCCCATGCATAGCATTTGAGTGTTTTTGGCTCTTTTGGACCATTTATTGCTGCCTAGAGCCACTCCCACTCACCCATGCATTCCAACACGCTTACTCTAGCCTCAATTATGTCTTCGCATGCTTCACCCACATTCACATGGCCATTCGTGACCGTTTGAGGTGGTTTGGGAGCTCATTGGTCCATGTAGGGGGGTTTGAGGTCCAATCTAATCCTGCCACATGTATGCCTCCAATTTGCCTCCAAAGGCTAACGGTTTTCACCTATTGTATTATATTCATGTTCCAGACATATTTACATGTTGGACAGTAACAAAAACTTCAATTATTGACACTATTCCTATGTGTTAATTTTGCACTTTTGACTGTTTTTTTGCATAGCTTGTGAAATTCTTGAGTTGTGAGGATTCTCTTAGCTCCTAGATCTTGCTGTGAATCAGATTTTCACATTCTCTTTGGAGCTGCAAGTCGAATTCTGAGAGTTTGAGTTGCAATCTAGGGTCTCCTCCAGAAAAATTTGAGTGTTTGCATTACAGGTAGTTCCAGTGTCTTTGTCACTTAGCGCGCAAGTAGAAATGGAGCAGAATCATGTCTTGCTTACCCCATTCAATTATTTTGAATGGAAGGCCGAAATGGTGATCCAGTTGAGGTCGAAAGGCCTCTACAGAGTAACCATGGGGATTGAGAATGTGCCCAACTCTGTTGTGAAAAAATCTAAGTATTTCAACAGGTTAGATGAGGCATTCAGGATGCTTTGTCTCATTATTTCGAGGAATATTTTATTTCATGTAGATAGTCTGACAACAACCAATGAGGTGTGGCTCAAGCTCGAGTCACTGTTTGGGAAGACTGATGAGATGAGAGGACACCAACTCGAAAATGAGTTGATCACATTGAGTCCAACTCACTTTGAGACAATCCAGGATTTCTTCACAAAGTTCAAATCCTTGGTACTCCAGTGGAAACAATTTGCCATTGAGAGAAAGAAGAGCTAGGCCCTGAATATTCAGTGTTTGTCTCCACATTCCATTCAGACAAGCTGACAATTCGAAATTGGAGAATGCCTACCTTGGAAGACTTCATGGAGTCTTTGACTCAGGAACAAGACAAATTGGTGCAAATGGGTACCATCAAATCCACCAAGGATCAAGCCCTTGCTGCAGGTGTTTCGAATCAAGCCAAAGGCAAGAAGAAAGCCTAAGATTCGAAGTAGCAAGAGAAGAAGAAGCCCAAATCCTCAGATGGGGGTTCGAATCCTAGCAAGGACAAAGAGAAGAAGAAGCAAGAGAAAACAAAATTCACTTATTCTCACAAAGGTTGGCATCCAGAGAGTGCATGCATGAAGAAGACCATTGACATGATGGCGAAACTCCTTGAGAAGAGCAACATCCCCTTGCCAGAAGGCGCAAGGAAGAAAGAGAGAGGTTCAAGTTCAGAGAACAAGGATAGATGCCATGCACTGGTTGCTAGATCTTTTGACTCTTCCTCCTCCATCATAGATTTAGGTGCCTCAAGGCACATGGCTTCCATACAAGACTCCTTCTCGGCCCTACATCCATACAGTGGTCCATCCATCCTCATGGTTGATGACTCTGAGATCCCAGCCAAAGGGATTGGCAGGATTGACCTTAACAATGGATACTTCAACAATGTGTTGTATATGCCTGATCTTGCAGCCAACGTACTCTCTATCTATCAAATGACACACAGGTACAACCAAGAGAGTAACATTTACTTTAGATGATGTGGAAATATCAGAAATTTCTACGGGGAACTGGTTTTGCAGTGGGTTTTGCAAATCATGAGTTGAGGATGTACAAGTTTTTACATTTTCTTCCTTACTCCCAAGGGAATGCGCTCCTGTCACAAGCCAATGAGACCAACAAGCTATGGCATGAGAGGTTTGGACACCTCAACTACATATATCTTCAATCATTAAGCAAATAAAACATGGTTGAAGGGCTTCCAAGCATCAAGTTTTTCAAAGGCACATGCAAGAGATGCATTGTTGGGAAGCATGCAGAGCGCAAGTATGACAAGGGAAAGGAAAGAAGGGATGTCAAAGTGCTTGATTTGATCCATTCAGATCTGATAGGACCTCTTTTCACACCCTCCTATGGAAACTCGAGGTATGTCTTAACATTCATAGATGATTTCTCAAGATACTGTTGGGTGTATTTCCTTAATAAGCAAAAATCTGAAGTGCTTGAGATCTTCAAAGTTTTCAAGGCTTTGGTTGAGAACTTGAGTGGGAATAAGATCAAGGTCTTAAGGACTGATAATGGCAAGGAATATGTTAATAAGAACATACAACAGTTATGTGAACAAAATGGCATTCAAATGCAACATTCTGTGCCTTACACATCTCAACAAAATGGTGTGGCAGAGCGCAAGAATAGAGCATTGAAGGAGATGGCCACTTGCATGTTGGAGGCTAAGGATTTGTCTCCTAAGCTATGCGTTGAAGCCATCAATTGTGCTGCATATGTTTAGAACAAAGTTCCACACAAAGCATTGGATGAGAAAACTCCATTTGAGGCTTGGAGTGGTCACAAGCCCAATGTTTCTCATTTCAGGGTTTTTAGCTCAAAGGCTTGGGCTAGAATTCCTCCCGAGAAGAGAAAGGCCTTGCAACCTCAAAGCAAGGAGTCCATAACGGTTGGATATGCTGAAGATGCAAAGGGATACAAGCTGTTTGATCCCTCATCTCAGAAAACCTTCATTGAGAGAAGTGTACAATTCAAAGAAGAGCCCATGCAAGAGATCGAACTAGTCAAGGGGGATTGCTCACACCCTCCACTCAATGATGATGTAAGTGATGATTCTCTTTCTGATTTTTGTGATTCTGATATGGAAGATGAAGATGATGACATGCATGTAGATCATGACTCACCCATAAGTCCAAAATGGGCTAAGAAAACCATACAAGCAGCTAGTGATCTTGCTGGAGATCCACTAGACTCTAGGAAGACTAGATCTCAGTTTCACAATGCTTTCTCCACTTGTGATTCGAATCTTCCAGAGAGGTGCTTTATGATGGTTGGATATGATCCTCAGTCATATGAGGAAGCATCACATGATCCAAGATGGCAAACAACCATGCAAGAAGAGTTCAAGTCTTTGCAAGACAATGAAACTTGGGAGTTAATTCCTCTACCTTCCAAGAGGAAACTAGTGCAATGTAAGTGGGTTTATAGAGCCAAGATGGCTGTTGATGGTTCAGATCTGAAGTATAAGGCCAGGTTGGTTGCCAAAGGATTTTCTCAAGTCCATGGAGTGGACTATACAGAGACATTTGCACCGGTTGCAAAGATGGACACTATCAGGCTAGTTTTGGCCATTGCTTCATCTAAGTGATGGGAGGTGCACCACTTGGATATGAAGAGTGCTTTTCTTCATGGTGACTTTCATGAGGAGATTTATATGCAGGAGCCTGAAGGTTTCATTCATGATCCTTCACTTGTTTGCAGGTCGAAGAAGTCTCTCTATGGCCTCAAGCAAGCCTCCAGGGCTTGGTATGCCAAGATGGACAACTTTCTTCTATTACTAGGCTTTGAAAGATGCAAATCTTATCCTAATGTATATTTGTAGCATTTAAATGATTCATTGCAGATCATAGTACTGTATGTTGATGATATTTTGATCACTAAAAGTTGCATTGCTGATATAGGTTTAATTAAGTCTTCATTGCACAGTGCATTTTCAATGACTAACCTTGGATTGTTGAAACAATTTTTTGGCTTGGAGATTGAGCAATCTGATGCAGATATTAAGGTCAGCCAATCAAAGTATGCTGCAGACCTGTTATTGAAGTTCAAAATGGTTGAATGTAAGGCAACCAAGTGTCCCTTCTTTTCAGGAGTGAAACTAGGTGATTTTGGTTCATCTCCATTGGTGGACAACTCACTGTACCGACAACTAGTTGGGAGCTTGTTGTATCTCACACACTCTCGACCTGATTTGGCTTATGCAGTAGGTGTTGTTTCAAGGTATATGCAAGAGCCTCGTGAGATCCATTGGAAGGCTGCTAAAAGGATCTTGCATTATGTGCAAAAAACCAAACACTTCAGGATACACTATGCTACTAGTTCTCCACTAGAACTAGTTGGATTTACTGATTCTGATTAGGATGGAGATTCCATTGACAGAAAGTCCACTTCAGGTTATGTCTTCATGCTTGCACATCCCATATGTTGGTCATGTAAAAAACAAGACACTATATCCCTTTCATCAGCTGGGGCCGAGTACAGAGGAGCAATGAATGCAGCTACACAATGTGTGTGGTTGCAAGGCATTCTTGGAGAACTTGGTTTTGCATTTGATTCACCCACTGTCATTTGGTGTGACAATCAAAGTGCAATCAAGATTTCCACTGATCCAGTACAGAGACAGAGGACCAAGAACATTGAGATACACATGCACTACATCCGGAGCTTGGTGCATGAGCAGGTGATATCATTGCAGTATTTCCCATCTGCCTATCTAAGGTCACTCCTTGGAGTGGGTGACACATGGTGATGACTGATATTCACTTTCAGATTTTGCTCCATGTCCGTTTTAGAGGGGAGGTTTTGTTTCCATGTGGTTTTCCTTCTTACTTTGGTTATGTGGACAAATAAATTTTTGTAAGAGGTGACTTGAGCCTTAGTTGCCAAGGCCTCAACTTTTGATGTGGTTACATTAAGTCAAGGTTAAGGGGGGGTGTTAGAGCATCACACCACCTAGTATCATGGTCACAAATCACCTAGGACACACTTTCATTTGTTTTCCACTTATGTTATATGGTCCAAACCTTGGTTATGTTGGTCTAGCAATGTATTTGGGGGTTTTGGACTCATTAATGCACCCAAGCGCCTACATTTGATCATTCAGGAGACTCATGTGGCCTCATTAATGACATTTCAGTCCTTGGGGCACTCCCCCTCCTTAAAACAGGGCACTGGTTTGACCCGAGGTGCCCATGCATAGTATTTGAGTGTTTTGGCTCTTTTGGACCATTTATTGCTGCCTAGAACCTCTCCCACTCACCCATGCACTCCAACACCCCTAACCTACCCTCATTTATGTCCTAGCACGCTTCACCCACGTCCACATGGCCATTCGTGACCGTTTGAGGTGGTTTTGGAGCTCATTGGTCTACCTAGGGGGGTTTGAGGTCCAATATAAGCCTGCCACTTGTATGCCTCCAATTTGCCTCCAAAGGCTAACGATTTTCACCTATTGTATTATATTCATGTCCAGACATATTTACAAGTTGGACAGTAATAGAATCTTCATTTATTGGCACTATTCCTATGTGTTAATTTTGCTCTTTTCACTGTTTTTCTGTATAGTTTCCGAAATTCTTGAGTTGTGAGGATTCTCTTAGCTCCTAGATCTAGCTGTGAATTGGATTTTCACAAAGGGCCTGAACAAAAATATCACTGTTGTTTAATATATTAAATTACATAAACAAAGAGTTTTGAGAGTGTGTAACCTTCACTTGTTGGCCATGTGCCAGCCTACTATGTGGGTAGTTGAGGCCCTTAATGGGCTGAACTTGGGGTACTTAAACATACTTATTGTATTTTATTGTGTTTTAGGGCAAAGCTGACGCCTTAACCCTAGTCAACTTCCTCCTTTGTAAAATTATTTAATTGAAGTGAATTCATTCTTTCTTTTGCCTAAGGGCACCTATACTATTTTAATCTACTTGTGGTGGCTTTCTCTAGGTTATGGTTAAATTATCTTGATGAAGTCATGGTATGTTATTGTGAACATCTTCTTGTGATCTATGTTAAGTTTTGTTACATTTATGGAATTCCTTCTTGTTGGATTAGGGTTTATTAAAGAGATGACCATAGATCTACTAACTCTTGTGATCTCAACCTGATATCAAAGCTAGTGTGACAATTTTTTCCATATCTAGCTCTACTTTAAGGTTGTTTTTTAGATTAGACATTAGGGTTGAAGAGAAGTAAAGTATTTATGCTGTAATTTAATATTTCAAATAAGCTCTTAAGACTGGAAGTTCAAATGGATTAGTCCAAGAAACCTCAAGATTGAGATGAAATTTCTAAATTTGCAATAAAAAGCCAGATTCTCGAAATTGTACATGTTATCAGAGCATTTTAGAGATTTCAACATGGTATCAGAGCATTTCAGAAACTTTGACACTTTATGGCAGCATAAGCATTAAAAAATTAATATGTTATAGTTGGGGTAGGGTTACTACAGTATATATAAAGTATCAAAGGTGAATTTGAAATCATAATACAATCTTCGAGGTATCAAAACATTTTTGGCCAAAATTGTCCTCAAACTATCATTAAACACTTTCTAATAGAAGAAACTCAATTCCCCCAAGATCACTTGCATTAGCCCATCTTCCTATTCATAAGAGGTGTTACGTTGCACCTGTGAGCAATGCACCTTTAGATGTGCCCCAGGGAGAGAGAGGCCATTTTTTGACTAGGAGGGGTGTTATTCAACAGTGGTGGTCATGGTCGGGCCCTTTGGTCCTTTCTTTAGGAGTACTATGGCTTAATTGCACTATTGACTGCCCTTTATTGAGATTTTTAACCCTGGGGTTGGTGTCTGGGGCTCCTAGGGGTTGATCATTGGGTCACATGACCCCACACCTTGTTTCCTTGCATCGGTGGCCTTTCTTTCAGCTGTGAGACCTTGGTCTCCCTTCACAACCACCTTAGACACCCTCTTGGTTCTTTAGTTGACTGGTGCACTCTCTCCTTGGCCTTCTTCCATAGATGATATCATCCTTCCATTTAGGCCGTACTGCTACTTTGAGGAGGGCGTTGAGGGATTTACGATATTTTCGGGGTTAGATGGGGCATGACGCTCTCCCTCTAGCTCACTCCAGTGTTTTGTTCGGAGTGATTTGTTTATTTTTAGCAGTTTTAGGCACTTGGAGAAAAATACCTCGGGTAGCCTACTATAAGTCTACTTTAGGCCATTTTTGAATTATTTTATATTATTTTTGTTATAATTTTAAGTTGACATTTTATAATTTCAAATTGACATTTTAAAGGCATGTCGGCCTGGATATCTTTTTAAAGTGAGTGTAAGAGGCTATAAATACACCTCTCCTCACTTCATTTGAACATAAGGCAAGTGGGATAAAACATTATGTTACTTTTTTACCCTTCTTAGGGCTCTTGGAGTGATGCGCACCTCTCAAGGAGACTTCTTTTTTCTAGTTTAAAGGCAATTTCTTGAAGTATCTTTGGTTCTTGCTCTTTGCTAAGGTGATGCTAGAATTGTTAGCTTAACACATGCACAAGGAGGTATCTATGTTCTTGTCTTGATTTCTCTTTGTTAAATGTTGATGGATGATGCTTGTTTATGGTTGAATGGTAGCCATTAGTGCTGCATTTTGTCTAAACTAGGTCATTTTCAGCCTTTTGTCACCATAGTATCGTGAAAGACGTCCTCTAGAAGGAGTCCTTAGAAGATTGGGCCTTAGGTCTCTGAGTTTTTCCCTAGCTAGAATTCCTTTAATGAGCCCTTGTGGTTGTTGGAGAAGGTCCTAGCCTGCCAAACTTTGGAAAGACCTCTAAAGAGGAAGTCTGGTCACCTTCCTTCACGCCCCAAGGTTAGGGTAAAGCCTTAAAACTCTTGGCTTTATTTTCATACAATTTTCCTTCAATAAATTGCATTTTCATATGTTTATATTTGCATTTTACATGGTAGATTAGGGTAATTTTAGGTCTGCAATTTTATGTTAAAAACCCTAAAAATTAGAAATTTAATTTTTTTGCACTTTCGGGCCTCCCTAAAATTTCGTCCACCTTTCCTACAAATTCGCTCTGGCCTCTAAAGCCCTAAAACCATAAGGTGGAATTATCGGGAACCCTAAAAATGCAAAAATCTCAAAATCTGCCCTAAAAGGCCCTAAAACAGTCATAATTCTGCCCTAACAGCCCTAGCTGCCTTTTCCCTGCTCTTCTGACTCTTGACCCAACTGTCTTGGCCTTCTTCCACACTAGGCCTGCCTCTATCTACACTTGGCCACCTCCTACAGGCCTTGACCTCCCATTGGGACAGTCCTTTGTGGACTGTAGCAGCCCTTTTTAGGGCTGTCATGACAGCAGCCTGTCCTAAGTGTGACAGCTCTAATACCTGCCACAAAATCACACAAAAACAACATTAAAGTTAATCGGACATAGTCTTTGATACTGTTGGAAAGAGGTAAAACAGTGGTCTGAATTTTTCACTTCAATTGTATGGTGTTTGGGGTCTAATGTTGCTACTGTTTTCCCACCTAAACTACTAACATCAGACTTGGAATATAATATATATTGTTGAGAAGAGTGTTTAGAGGTTGAAGTTGTGTGGTGAATATTATAGTGCATTGAATCATCTCTCATACACATCTTTTGGGGTTTAATAAACACTGCTGTGCACATTGTCAGAAAGATAGTCTACTGCTGCTAGTACAGTATCGTACTCTTTACTTTTCTTATGTGATGACAAATGGTTACATTTGTTGAATATCACAATTAAATGCTGGTACATTTTTGCAGGCTGTCCTTCATTTGCTATCCTATGTCTACACCTGCATTCACAACAAATGCATCGTTAGTTAGTGGTTAAATAAGTTCTATATAATACATGCACTGCTGTTAGAACCTTTTTTGCAAACACATGTTATATTTATGCATGGACTACCTTATTGCTAAAGGAATTGGAATGTGACTGATATACACTTGTGAATGGTTTTGGATAACACATATTGCTGAATACATACATTCGTCATTTGTTATTGGCTGTCCTGCTATTTTATTTAGCAGCCATATTTTTGTGATTTGGCTAATGAGATGCTGTACTAGTGCTACACTTGGATGAATGATATTTCACACTTGTTATGTGATATCGGCATGATCTAATTCTGAAATTGGTTATTTGCTTATCGAGAATGAATGAACTGCTGAAGTTGATGTACTGATTGTACTTACAAGATTCATATTTGTTTTGTATAGTATGTCTTCTTCATTCCTTAAACTGACTCCATTAAGGCACTGATCACGAACCCCTTCAAAGAAGATATTATTTGGTGTTTAAATGTCCTTACAGGCTTACTATTAGGGCTCTCCCCTAGGAGGTTGTGACTTCCAAAGAAGTTTGGGAGGAGTGACTAAGGTGACAGTGGTCACTCTCTCTTGCATATGCTTATCGGTGACTAGCCCTGCTAGTTCATCCGGTAACAACAGGGATAAGGATAATTTTGGTGAGGCCATTTCACCATTGAATTCTTGATAGACTAGAATACCTTCCTGCAAATAAAGAGAAGACCTTGAGAGAGAGTTTGCTTTTATACTCAACTTTCTAAAGATGTGTGAGAAAGAGATAAAATCAAACTAGAATTTCACCTCCAGTACTGTGTTCATAATAGAGCCTAGGGCGAAATTTGTGATTTGACACTTCTCATTACATCGGTTAATCAACAACTTGGAGTCCCCCAACACCTGCAAGTCTTGTAATCCTCAATCTGCAACAAATTTCATCAAAACCCATTGTGCAAAGAACTCTGTTCTGTTAGAGCCCAACACCATATTTAATAGTGAAATAATGATGATTTGGTAAATAAGTGCTCCAACTCTACACAAACCTAGAGTTCCTTGACAAGTACGGTCTAAGAATCCCCAAGCTTTTGTGAGATTGATGATTGGTTCCTCTAGAATCCTAACTAACTTCAGTTTAGTAGCTTTCTAGCCTTCTCTATAGGAGAGCCTGATTTTGTGAAACACTAGATCAGAAGGTATGATACTCCCTTGAAAAATCATCTCGTTTTTACAAAGCCATAATCCTCATAGTGCAAACTTCAAAGCAAGGTAGTGCTTTAAGAGTCATAGTAGAAGGTTTGTCATCCAGGATTCAAAACATTCCATAAGAGAGTTCTTACTCCACATATTGGAAACACCTGCCATTTGAAGAACTTCATTCAATACTAATTTAGAGAGCGGTACCCCCTGGTCCCTGACCAAGTTCTCCATTCTCCCAGAGAATGGTCCTCAGCGCCAGGCTGAACTTCAGTCCTAGACTGAATGTTGATCAACCCTCTGGTCCTTGACCAGGTACCCTAGGGATCAACTAGGGGCTTGTCTGACTTGGTCCCAGACAAAGTACCCTAGATAACTGCTAGGGGTATGCACTGTTTGGTCCCAGGCCTGTTTCCCACCTATTTCGACTAGGTGGCAACCTCATGTACATTGAAGATGTACATTCTGTGCAGTTTGTACCATGGAAAATCCTTGGGATTTTTCACTCAGCAGGGCATTTTTACCCCTTTTTTCATGAAATTTCCGCTTCCCTGCGTGGGATAATTAATGTAATTTTGTACTAGCATGGGTCATTTCTATCAAGGATGTCACCATGGACTTTATTATAAGGGAAGTCCTCTTCATCGAGTGTTTTTTTCCCCAATTAATTAATTTTGTTATTTAACAATTTTAATTAGTTGGGTTTTTCACTCACAAATCCTCCAAAGTGGTGATTTGGCGTTCTAATAATCGAGCCCATGGGGTGGCTAAGGGCTTAAAATGTTGTTTATGACCATGCTAGACATCCCCTAGAATTTTGTGGAATTTCGTTAGGTGTAGATAGTTTTTTTTAATTTATTAACCTCACTGTCAGGTGATTGATTAATTAAATTTTGATGTAATAAGGTAATTACTTGGTCGTTGACATTGTGTAATAGGGGTATGAGTGCAAAAAAGAAATTCCATGACACCCACTAAGTCATAGGATCAAGTCTCATGTCATTTGGACATGTGGTTAGGATTTTAGCCCACTTTTAGTCAGCCAGGGGCTATTTTCAAGGAAAATTAAAGTTATTTCCTAAAGTAAAAAAATACAAAAATATTTATTTTGGATAAAAAGCCTAAGTAAAGGCCAATTTAAATTATATTGGGGGTTTGCTATGCCAAGTCAAACATATTTCAAGTATAATGCCCCCCCCAATGTCCAAAAATTAAGAAAAGAGGGCCAAAATAGAATTAAAACCCCTTTTTTTTGCCATTTTTGGCCAAAATACGGATTTAAAAAAAAGAAGTCAAACCTCAATGGAATACAAGTGGTTTTGGGCCACTTGTTTTGGGAGCTCTTGGCTTGTATTTCAACTAAAAAAGAGAGGCCCCTCCTCTCATTTTCTCATCATTCTTTGGAGCATGGTTATGCTGCCGAAATACTCTCTCTTCCCCCCCTCTTCTCTATTCTTCTCTCTCAAGTTTTCAAAGCCTTTGGCTATTGTAATGTTGTTGCCCTATTGGGGTTTATAATACATCAATCTTTGGATGATACATTTGTTGGTGCACCCATTTTGTGGCTTGAAGAGTGAGGTAACTATTTATGGTTGGTTATTGTTGCATTATTTATCATAGAAGCTCTCCACAAAGTTTGTTGTGGAGAGACTTGCAGGTAGAAGTTTTTCTATTTGCACTTGTGATTAACATTGTAAGATTTTGCAAAGTTTTTTGCATGATTTATGGTGTTCTCATCTCTATGTGTGAGTTTTGCAGCTTTAGCTAAATTCTTTGCAGGGATCCAAGCTTGGAAAAATTCTCCCTCCAAGGCCCTTACCTCTAATCTTGTTTTCTGTTTTAGGAACTAGTATTTTTGTTATTGTTTAATAACAAAATCTAGTTTTCTTTAATAGATCCATGTTATATTTTTATTATATATTTCAGATCTGATTTCTTACTGTGTTTTAGGTGGTTGAAAATGCAATTTTCAGCCCTCTAATATTCAATTTTCTGATATTTTAAAATCCATATTTTTACTGTAAAATTATTGTATTTTTATATTAACATTTTCTAGCTTCTTTTTGAGCTTCCTTTTAGCAGGTTTTACAGTTTACAAGGGGAGGTTTTGCCCAAATTGGCCCAGAAATACCTCAACCTTCAACCGGTTCCAAAAGGGGTTCAAACCCTTGCCTTTCTCTCCCTTTTTTCTAATATTTGTAAACCCCAAAGAGAAGTTCTCTTGGGGTATTCTCCAAAAGTTTATAAAGCATTTGTAATCTATATGTAAATAGATTAAGAAGTAGAGTAGGAAGTAAACCACTAGTTACTGATTTTCCATTTTAAATAGATCTAGATTTTTAGTTTAACCCACCTTCTCCTTTAGGGAGATTGTTGTGTGGTTAGCATAGTTGGTTTAGCTTAACTTATTTTTTGAGCATTTCTTTTTCAAGCAAGCATCTAGATTAGTTTTGCTTTCTGTTCTATAGTTTAGTTTCTCCAAGTACCTCAAGGTACAGGCATCGTGCCCTGTGGCACAAAGCTCGGTTTGAGGATTGTGGGTTATTTTATTCCTGTAACTTAATTTTGCAAAGAGTAATATACAACCTAACATCTGTCCGTATATCCTTTTTCCTCCGTTATCTTCGGGGAACTTAGGTCAAGGGTATGAAAAACACAGGGGTTTAGGGGTTCTAGTTTAATAGGCATCCATCCTACTATTTTTCTGGTTGATTAAAAACAATGACCTCAGAAGCTAGTTGGAGTAGAAGACCGTGGGGGTCTCTAGGCGTTTTACGTCCTCCTTGTTGAGCACCGGGGCATTGGGGTTTGACCTGGGAGCTACAGGTGGACTTGTTTCCATTGTTTTGAGCACACCAGCATTCCCTCCTTGACTTGAGAAATATTAGATTGGGGTAGTCACACCACCGGATCTAAAACTTAATCCAAGACTTCAACTTTAATAAAATTTACCTAAAAGGAACCAAGAGACATTGCAAAACGTCTTACCCACATTTTTGTTTCTGTATTTGCTTCAAAGTCCTTGCTTTTCAAGGTTTTCATTTTACAAGTACATCTTGCAAGCATCTCAATTTCATTTCAGTACCTTGCACTTTCAAGTATTTTATCTTTAAAGTACTGTGGCACGCTTGAGTAAAACATTGTTTAATCTTGTAACTTGAAAGCAATATGTCGTTTGATCTTTGGCATAGTAACTTGTTGATCCGGTGTATATCTTGTTTCTTTTCAGGTATCATTGTATATTTGTTTAACCATTCTTTAGCACTTGTTCATATTGTGTAATTCATTTACATTGTTCATATTGTTAATATTGTAGATCTTGCTTAGCTTAGACAACTGTGGATAATCATTCTTAATTCTTTTGTAAATTTGTAACTTGTAATCTTTTGACTCCATTTAATCTAGGCACTGATCTTGTAACCTTAATCAAATAAAATCCCTTTAACTAAATTGTTAATAAACCTTCCTGTAGGGACTACCCCCCTTGGCTCTGTTGGGATTTGGCCTAAACGGAGGAGTTGGTAGACTGTGGTGACAGTGGTCCCCAGCTTTAACTTGCCCCCAAGGACACACAAAGCGGGTTGGAGACTTCCCCGTGTCATAAAGTGTGTATTAGGTGGCAATAAGGGCACTAATTTCTCTGGTGTAGCTGACCAGGAGGTCCTAGTGATCAGCTAGGGACTTTTGCCATGGATTTGTATTGCTTTGTCCCATACCAAGATCCCTAGATAATTGGTAGGGACTTACACTGCTTGATTAACTGACCAAGAACCCTAGTTAATTGACTAGGGTGCCATCCTCCCAGAGTATGGCTCTCGCAGCTGCATTATCTTTAACAAATACAACTTCACGATTTAGACATATCGAACCCTCACAGCATATATCCAAAGGATGGCTCTTTTCTTCAACTCATGCCTGATCAGGTTTATTAGAAATATCGTACAACCATTGTGATTGCCTAAAATCTGGGCAGCTACATTATTCTGCTCTCTTCATGGTTCTATTCTCAGGAAGCAAATGGATTATATATTAATCGCCGGGTAATGCTTTGTTGCTTAAAAAAAGGTGAGGCCTCTGTGCTACAGAACACTGTCTTCGAGAAATCCACTGTCAAATATACTTTCAGAAATACGAAAACCCTGCCCTGATTAACATTCTGCCATGTGGAGAAGATCTCATCATGCCAAAATGTGTCCGAGTTTACTGTGGATAAATATGCATGAGAGGCAGATCAGTTCCCTGCTGACCATCATCCCGCAAAGGGGAAATTTAACTATCTGCCCATAGTAATTAAGAAGGAACTGGTAGACTTCTGTTACGTTCCAAACAAAATCTACATGTATGATGTTATGTTTCTTGCTAGAGGAGATCCAACACGATACACAGATTGCCCAATAGGGGTTTGTTGCTGTTTATTTCCTCTTTCTTTGCTGCATTTTGAGACCGGATTACTTCTGCCAGGTCTGAAATACCTCTTACTCCAACAGTTTTCATCAAAGTAATATATTTATCTCTGAGGGACACAGATCTGTTTCTTGAGATTTAAAATAGAGGATGCTTGTCATAGGATCAGAGCCAAGAATGCTACTCATATGCACCAATGAAACGACCAAAAGCATAAAAAAATCAAGTTGCAAATCTCATCCTCATAACCATCAAATGGTCAAGAAAATCACAAATTTTGTTTGCTTCAAAATCCCTGAAAATGGACCTACTGTATTCATTCCCTCCACTGTCATTGCAGCTGTTCTAGGGCTCAGAACATGTCCATGAATCCTCATGAAAAACTCCCAATTGACCACCCTTGCAAATAGGGGGGTAGCATCTGGATCCTACTGCTTGAGTGCACGAGAACCCCAGAATCTCTGCATGTACTTGTTAGCATTGCACAAAAATCAAAATCAAAACTTTACAGCACACTAAGCTACCCTAATGCTCATGGAAGAGCTTATTCTCTCCTACCTACCTACTTTAATCAATGTGCAAGAGCAGGCTAGGTGAAGTCATACAACCAGTGAAACCATCTTAGCATTTGATCCATGCTAAGGCTTCTCCCTTTGTTGTTGGTGAGGAACCAAGACGAGTTGAAACCAATGATAAGCTCAGTATATACACTTCTCTGCATGGAAACATGGCTGATAAATTGTATGAGATCATGAACATGTGGAGAGTCATCAATGAATTCAAATCCCAGCCGAGGAAAATCATCCTTCTCACAAGCCCCCTCTATCCAAGATTGGATGGGGCTTGGAAATATACCTTCATCACAAAACTGCCCATCCAAATAACTTTGCTGCTCCCAAATATCAGCAAGGAAATTTTTAAGATATGGCTGTGAATAATGGCTCTAACTTTCCCTAGGAGAGGGCAAACAGAGCTGCTCCAAATCTTCCCTTAAAAAGGGCACACTCAGTTGTTCTGAACCTGCAACTGCATGCTCTCCTTCTTGTTCCAAACCTGCGCATTCTCTGAAAGAAGTAGCTGAAACTGATGGCCTAAACCTGCCCTAGGTGAGGGCATAATAGGCTGCTCTTGATCTGCACTGAAAACTTCTTCATGCTGCTTCAAATCTGTAGTACCACCATCCTGAAATGTCTGGAAACCTTCAAGGATTTCCTCTTGATCAACCTCATCATGGACCTCTTCAAAGATTACTTTAAAGGCTTGATTCCTTTGTTGATCTTGAACTTCCAAAGGGTCTTCATTATGGACTTCTTCTTTGAACATACCCTTCATGAATTGAACAGAGGGCACCCATGTTTCATGATCTTCTTGGCACTAATGGTTGCAAAATACCTCTATTAATTCTACAAGAGAAGAGATCTCTCTGCCAAGATCTTCAAACAAGTGCATGCATTTCCTTTCAAGTGAAACACAAATAACCTCATGAAAATATCTTCATTCTTAATACCAAATTCTGAAGCAAATGTTAAGAAACGTCCAACATGTTCCTGGCAAAATCATCATGATCATGCAATTTTATATTATAAAAAATGACTCTGTTAGCTCATTAGGAAAACCTGGGATTTTTGAGAAATCAAGAGGATCAAAATATTCTGCTATCCAGGGAGGTAGTGCCATGTTTGTTCACCTTTACTCTTCAAAAAGAAGATACCAAATCTGAAATGTACATATCTCATACCAATATCAAAACCAAATGTGTGGAGTCACCAAGGTGAACCTTCAATGCCTTCACAATGCTTCTCGCTTCTCCCTACAAGTAACAACTCTTCAAAATATGCAAGGACAAGAGCTTCATCCCTTCATGGTGTTGACATGTGAGAAGATAAATCTGCAATATTAACCTCCCACAAAATGTCAAGAAGCATGATCTTCAAATTTTCGAGAAAAGGGATTTATCCCCTGGCAACGACACCAAAATGTTACAGCTTGAATTGGCATGTGTGATTAAAGCCCAAAGAACAGGCTAGCCAAGCTGCATCCTAGAGGTGTTACCCACTTTCACCTCAGTAACGACCTCCTTGCACTTTCGGTTGACTCTTCTCCAGCTCGAGGGGGGCTTCCCTAAGATAGTATTGCTATGTTATGGCAATGGAGGGCACAAGGTAATTTGAAGAGTCAGCACTAGCAAAACTTGAGGTCTTCGTAGTATAGTTAAAATGGGTGATGGGAGGACTTTGAAGACTAGTGCCAATCCGAGGGCATATGGAGTCTATGGATGATTCTCCCTTAGGCCTTGTTCAAAAGTGCTTGTTGAAGCCCCCTGCAAATGGCATGACTTAGTTTCTATGCAAGCAATTGATTCATTCAATAATCCCTATCAATTAAAGGTAGCATTCACATACACTTTCACCTTACTTGCTTACCTCATAAACAAACCTATGCTACTTGCCGGATACCCCTCCTATGGATGCCTAATATCTCATACAAGCAACATAAATTGTAATATGAAAAACCATGGAGTTACACAACCCTTCTAAAAGGATTAAGCAAATAAACATGACAACAATAGGAAATTACAGAATTACTCAATTAGATCCACCGAGTTGAAACCCAAGAGAAGAAGACCCATACACTAGTGAGGATCCAAAAACTGAGTGAGATCTCACAATCCAACCATGACAAAATGAGGAAGAGAGCAAAGTCTTGTATAGCTTAAAGCTCCTCAACCTCTTACAATAAAATATTGTTATTTTTCCTAGATTTAACTAGGGTTGAGTGAAAAGCAGCTAACCTCCACTAATCATAACAAACTTTCTAACAAACTCCTAAAAATGGTCAATTCCATAAGTACAATGCATGGCACAAGGTCCCCTCTTTGCTTTAATGGGAAATAATAAAATATTTTTCAACCTCTTTAACAAACATCCACTTTAATTTTTCAAATAAAATAATAAAACCATAACTTATTACAATGTAATAACTCAAAAGGTCTTGACCAAGCTCATCAATGTTAGTAACCATTTAAGGACATGAATGAAAGGGTGCCCCCAATGAAGGAATAGGTCCATAGCATCTTAAAAGTGATGACCGATTCGGATGAAGACTCCATGAAGGTGGACACAATTTCCTGAAATGGGCATGTTATCACCCAAAGTGTAGCTACCCTCTAAATGTAACCCATCTGGGATGGTAGAGGTGGGGTAGCCAACCGGTGACACCACAAGGGCCTCGTCCACTACAGATAAAGGGTAGTTGTCACACCGGCTAGGCTCTTGTCGCTTTATATCAATCCAGAGAACGATCAAGGGGGAGACCCTACTAGCCTAAAGGGGCTAGCGAACCTACTCAAGACACTCCTAAGGGTAAGCAATGGGTAGAAGGGAGAGATAATGAGTAAGGTAGTCTAGATCTAGAAAATAGATGTGGTATAGGAGTTGAGGTGGAGTTGGGGAGACTTAGTGAATTAGGAAAATAACCCAACTTAAGAAGAAAAGTACCACATTGAGTTAAGCAAAGTAAATCTAGACAGATCTAGCCACACACAAAAGAAACCTATAGAACCCACTCAAGATTTCATGCAAAATTTAGATGAAGTGGACCCAAAAGGGTAGATCAGGGCATGGCATTACTAGATCTGGGTGCTTGGAGGATAGATCTGTGGAAATCAAGTGGGTTCAAGCATACCCAATTGATAGATCTGAAAAGATCTAGCCACATGAATGGAAATCCTAAAGGCACCCACCTAGGGTTTATGCAAAAGTGGATAGGCGGACCCAAAAGAATAGATCGGGGCAAAGAGTGACTAGATCGGGCAACTTGAAGGATGGATCTATGGAAATCAAACGGGTTCATGCATACCCAACTGATAGATCTGAAAATTTGGCCACCCACCCAAAGGAGGTGCCCCCACCTAGAGAGACTAGTGTTAGATCCCGGTGCAAATGGAGTCTGATTTACGGGAAATTCAAGATCTAGGGTCTATTCAACAATCTCCAAGTGGGTTTTGATGTCTGTCATAAAAAACTCACTGAATCTATCAGATCTACAAAAATAGGGTTTTAAGAAAGGGTTTTAAATGGACAAATGGATGAAAATACTGAAAAAAAATACTAACCTTACAGATCGTACCTGAAAATACTTGCGACCGCCTTGGATGTTGATGATCCTTTCGCTTAGTTACAATTTTGAGCTAGATTTGACATGAGACAACAAAAAAATGCCCGATTGAGATAGTGCGCTCCCTCTTCTCCACCTGCAAAATCAAACTACAAATGAGATTTGTTTACGGGTGAAAAAGACAAACTACGTACACCATCTACAGAGAAAGATCCAATGTACAAATGACAATTGAAGCATTCCTTGAAGAAACGATTTAACCAGAAGACGATGCAAGACGCCTTAGCATCTCCTCCAACCAATTCGCTACCCTGCAAAATATCAGTACGACTACCACAACAAAATGTTTGTTTGCATGCAAGATCCACTGAAATGTCTAAGCAAGAGGCGTAACAATCACATCCAAATACATTCACAAAGCTTCCAAGAGTTTTTGCATAAGTTTTCTTGTATTCAATATTCTTAGAGCCAAAAGTCCCTTTACAAATGAGAGAGCATCTCAATATATAGATCTCTCAAGTATATAAAACCTAGATCTGAAAAGAAGGGGGCGCATCACTAGAAATGCCCAATAAGGGGGTGCACCACATAAAATATGACTAATGACCACAAAGTAGCACATGGTAGGGATAGGAGGTGATGTTGTCCTTCACTAGCATGGCCCCATGGCACAATAATAAGGAGTGGTCACAAATAACATAAAAGAGTGATAAAAATTATTAGGGTATTTCGGTCAAAATACATCAAAACACCCTCAAACTGCATAAATCAAGGATGTGTGGACCCCAAGTGAAGTGAAGCTGATGTCGGATGATGAATGTGACCCAAACACCGTGCCTCAGACCAATTCCATGCCATTCCTTTGTCTCAATTGCCCAAATCGATTTCCTCATTAGCCATTTTTTATTATTAAAATGTTTCTTTGGGAGCATAAAACATCCAAAATCTCACAGGGACCAAAAACTGAAGCCAAATGAATGCACAGATGGATATGGCACCATGGTAGTATGGTACAATCCACTGGCTACACCCCAAGATTCCCTCTGGCACCCTAGGAGATCTCATTTTTCTCCAAACTATGTTTTATTTTCATTTTCCCATGGCAAATCTGCTGCAAAAAGCCCAAGAGACCCATATCTTCCCTGTAACTGCCCGAAACTGAAAACCAGCTACACCAATGGATCTCGAATGTCCAAATCAACTAGGAATGAGTACTAATACACAATATGTTCATCACAAAGGTACATCAGAGGCCCCATCCATGTAAGAAAAATAATAATAATAAAGCCTGTAAATGCTGATAACCATAGAAACAATACAAGCCATCATAACAAATCACCATCTGAAGCATGAATATGTCTAATGGACACCTGTAGACCATAAATAACCATCCATAAACATTTGTCTATAACTCATCTTGGACCCTGCTCATGGCCTGGTCAACACTGGGTTGACCAAGTCAAGACTAATCAAATGATGACCCAAGTGCTAAACTCTGATACTGCAAAATACAGATGGACCTACATGCTCAATTATCTATGCTAGCAGTGACACTCAAGTATGATTAGATTTTGTTGGAAAGTATAAGCACAATACATATATAATAATCCAAATCAAAATGATTAGTTGTGTTATCACATTAACATATATAGTAGCCGGGCTACCATATTCTATTTTTCATATTCAATGTATTTTTCAGCGAGATCTCCTACATATGAGATGGTGAGATGAGTAGTTTTGATGGATCATTATGTTATTTATGGACTATAGTACTCTCTCGTGCCAGGACCGAGTCTCAGGACACTCAGATTCGGGGACTGATGTAGTCATTTAGTCATTTGCAGAGCAGTTAGTGATGCCCAAATTTGTATCAGTGTTCTCTCATTGGACAAATGATGGTTCAGATGGATTATTTGCATGGTTACGACTCAGCTTATATTATATTGTGTTATGGTTATCATTGCTCTTATACTCGTTTTTGTGACATGTATTTGCATTTAGTGTCATGATATGGCGGTCATATAAATATGGGGACTTGGATGTATCTATATTATGTATTGACGTCCCTACTCAGACTTGGAAGTTCTTGATCCATACTCATTGGTTTTACCCTCCTTAGGGAGAATAGAGGTAGTCATTCCCACCATACTTTGGCTTGTTAGTGTTGGTTTCATTATTCATTGTCTCCACCCATCCATTACCTTCCAGTTGTGTTTTAATCCGACTTACTACTTGACTTGTGGCATGGAGGACCTTTCCCCACTAGAGCCTTTGTTGGACAAGCCTCCCTGTTTATGTGTGTCTTGGCTCTGAGTTGCCTAGGATGTGTTTGTTTTAATCCGACTTACTACTTGACTTGTGGCATGGAGGACCTTTCCCCGCTAGAGCCTTTGTTGGACAAGCCTCCTTGTTTATGTGTGTCTCGGCTTTGAGTTGCCTAGGATGTGTTTGCTTGCCTGAAACAAGTAGCACTGCCATCAATACAATGTATTTGGAAATGAAACAAATATCTCATGAAAAAGTCCATTCATGAAAAGTAGTGTTTTTCAACATACATGAATGAAAGGCTAGCCTAATGAAATTGGCTTTAAAAAATGAAATATCTTGAACATTCATGAAAAGTAGTGTTTTTCAACATACATGAATGCAAAGCCTAAAATAATAAAAGTCCGTATAAAAATATACATGAACCAAGGCTATGGAAAATCCAAGGCCCAAAAAGCAATGGTTCCTAAAAGTTCTATCTAAAGATTGCTGGCCTTACTTGTATTGAGTTGGATTGTGAGCATTTGTCGAGGTGAGTAAGCACCTTTGAAGTAGTTCACCCATTTGTGAGGCACTGCCATCCCCTTTGTTATTGTTTGTTCGGCATATGGCTAGAGTGAGTATTCCCTTTCCATATCCAAAGTGTCACAATGTTGAGTTGGTGGTCATCCCCTGTCCTAGCCTTGTAAACTTTAGCCTTCACTAGCAAATTGACTGCAACTATGAAGTGAGTATGGTCTTGAAAGTCTGATCTGAGTTACGATTAGTAAATGAAACCCTATATGTATGTATTTGGTTGATGTACCGCCAGTGAGGGGACTGCTACTTGTTATGATTGCTATTTAAATGATTTGCAGAGCATGTCTTAGCCTTTGAACACTTGCAACATATGGATGTCAGCCTGAGTTAGATTATTGGTTATCTGATCATTTATAGGTTATTATGTTGTCTATTGGATATTGTAGATGATCAGGCAGAGACCTAGAAGGGGTATGAGTATATACCTTAGATGGATTTGGACTCTCTGAGTCTAGTGAGACAGATTGTTTTCAGTTCCAGACACTTGCAGAGATGATCAGGCTCATTTTACCCTTCTGGTGCAGTTTTGCTTCACTGGATGATGTGTCTGAGCGAGGAGATGATATTGTTGGATTTCCTAGGGCGCTGTATGGGGCATAGGGGGTCCAACCACTTGATTGTACCATAGTACCCCCCACCCAGAGAGCCTAGTGGGCTCAGTTGGACAACGCAGGCACCCTAGGAGGCTGTTTTGGCAGGATCACGTTTCTCGAGGAAGATTAAAATATAATCAAATGGCTCTTGAAAAATTCGATTTGGGCTACTGAGGCAAAGAAATAGCATGGGATGAGTTTTGATGATGGGAGTGATGTCTTCCACACCTTCTCCAGCAGTTGCAGCACCTGGATAGACCCACATTTATTTTTCGGGCATTTTATATTATTTTCTGGAGCTTTTGGAGGCTCACGATTTCCTCAAGGAGGTACAATTTCACAGTTTAAAAAATATATTATTTTTATTGTTCCACGGGGACACCCAGAGGGAGTTAGTTAACACTCCATGGACCCACCATGTGCTTCATTTATTTCTTGTTGAGTGGGGTCCCCTCTCTTTGGGTGATTTAGTCCACTTTTATATTATATTGTTATATTGATCCATGTATTGTATGTTGAGTTCTCCTCAACCATTGATTAGACATTTGTATATTTTAATCCTAGCAACTCATTTGAAAAGTTGTTAGGATTTTGGTTCTCTCATTCCTATTTAAAGGAGAGAGCTTCTCATTTGTAAGGGGTCTTTGGCTCTTGGATCTGAATAATTGAAAAACTTTTTTTGTGGATATTCTTGGATCTCCTTTGCATTTGGTGTTCTTAGATGGTGATTGGAAAGTCTTTTGCTTCCTAGCATTCGGGAAATTGTTGTGAGATCTATATCTTTTTCGTGAATCTTTGTCTTGTCTACAGGAGGGCAACTTCAGCTTGGGCGTTTTTGCAGGGGGACCTCAACTCGCTTGGATTGTCTTCGTTTTTATCAGGGGGTTTTCATGAGTGTCATTGCGATCTATGATTTCTTCTTGCTATTTTTTTGTAGCATCTAGCTTTTTTCTCATGTTGCAGCAAATCTGATATGGTTGACGTTTGTTGTGCAGGAGAGAGGGCGCATTGACTCCTTGGGGCAAAACGTTGGACATAGAACTCGCTCAAATATTCTCAAATTGATCGGGATAGCAGGGCTCATCATCATCAAGGCATCTACAAGGTTTTCCAGGTAAGATCTATAGGTTAGTCCCTTTCTTCCATATCTCAATCCATTGGCCTCTGCTTTTCTTCATTTTACACTGAAAATTCTACAATAAGAGAAACCAAAAATACTAAAAAACGAACCGCTTGATCTCGAGCCAAACCATTGTTGGGTTTTGTAGATCGGGTCATCCCCTAACCATATCACCCTCAACACTGATCTGAAAGTGGCTGGTTTGCCCTAGATCTGAGAAACTGACCTCCCAAACCCTAACGCTATCCACCATTTTTTTGACTTTTTCTGTGATCTGATTTTTTCGGCAAAATGGCTTCGTGGGTTTGTAGATCGGGTCATCCTTTCACCAAATCACCTTCAATGCTGAGCTAGAAGTTGACAGGTTGCCCTAGATCTGAGAAATTGACCTCCCAAACCCTAGCGCTAGCCATCCTGCTGCTGGTTTTTCCCGTGATCTGACTTTTTCGGCCAAATACCTTTTTGGGTTTGTAGATCGGGCTATTTCTCAGGTGGGTTTCCTCCAACGTTGGGCAGATAGTGACTCCATTTCCCTGGATCTGACAAGCACTGATCTACAACCCTAGCGCTACCCCCTTTTTGGCCTCTTTTCCTGAAATCAGATTTTTCCTGGTGACTCGGGTACTATGACATTGTTATACCATTCCATCGAGTCTATCCATCGGTACTAGATAGCCCCAATCCTGTCCTTGCCCTCCCTGCATTGGTTGCGTTTCCTGAGACAGTGAATATCTTCATCTATTGCTAGTACCTTAACCCTAGATCTAGTTTTCACTTCATAGGTCACCTGGGTCCCACTTTGGATCAAGCCTTACTCTTCTTAAACCATAATCCAAAGCCTTGGGTCACCTAGTGGCATCATCCATAGATCTAGGGTTTCCATTTGCCTTACACCATACATACCTCAAATCCATTTGATATGATCTGGTGTCTAGGTTTGGTTTCTCCTGTCAGGAGTAGATCAGGGTCTCCCCCTTTGTTGTCTTGGGCTAAGATAATATAAAGTGAAGACTGCCTCGATTGGTGTGACAACCATCCATTTGGGAGTCGAGGCAATCTTGGTTCCACCTCCTGAGTTGCTTGTCCCTCTACCGTCCATCCTGGATCCATCTCACATAGGCAACTACAAGGTTGGTGATAGCATATTGGCGCCGTTGTCGAGGAGGTAGAGGCCTACCTTGGTTCGACATACCTCACCTCTCCTACGACATTATCCATTGGTGAACACGACAATTCGTTCACCTAGCGACTCCACTGAGAAGCGAACTCATCCCATAAATCATAGTGAATTCAGATATATTTATCAGACGCATGAAGGAATTAAATAAAAGCATAAATGAATTTGAAAGGCAATTAGACTACCAGTATGAGGATGATCTCGAGTATGATTATGGGTATGAATCTAGTTATCACAATCTTTACGATACCCACCAATTTCCTCACCTATGCAATAAAGATTTCCCAACCATCTCGAATGGACTTGTAAGTCGACATGAACCTAGAGGTCAGTCCCAGTCAAAGCCTTATAGCCTAGTAACTAGAGCTGTTAAAAAACAAGACAAACGGTCTCCTTTTGATTTTTCTGAAATACCGGGGGCACCTCATCCTACGCCAAATGATTACACTAGGAGGTTGCCCCAGTTTAATGGAAATAAGGATATATCTATTGAAAGTCATTTGGATATTCTTTGGTATTACATGGAAATTAGAGGTGCGGACAATGAAGATGTTTATATGCGAGCCTTAGGAGAATCCTTGTGAGGGGATGTTCAACTATGGTTTTATCATTTAGCCCCAGAATCCATCACTGGGTATGACATGTTCACAGATGTGTTAATAGATATGTGGGGTAGGAACACTGATAATTCTTTAGAGTGTGAATCTAGCAATGATTATAATCAGTATATTGGCAATTTGCTTTCTCAATTGGATCATTCCTCTCCTGAAATGTTCCAAATTATGAGCGTTCCTGCAATCCATAAGAATGTTACAGAGTACTTTGATGATAATGTTTCAAAACCTCATGCTGAAACTAAGAGGGATATCGATCAAATCATACAAGATACTTTGTTATTATTACCTGAAGCGGTCATAGAGCAAATCTTGGATTTAATCCGTGGAAGGAACCTAACAATCACCATCAAGAAACATCTATAGTTGAGCCTTCCATTTGTGAGTCCATTATAGAGCCTTTAAAAGAGCAACTCCATAGTCATTGCCTAATTGATGATAATTTGAGCCAGTATTCAAGCTATCCGAATTTGGATTCAGACTTTGTCTCTGCAGAAGAAGAAAAGGTTGAGATTAATCAAATGTCCGTTGAGGAGCAATCATGTGGTCACATTGTGGCTGAAGACCAAGTTTGTAAGGATGACAAGGAAGTTCGAAATGAACATATGGATATTTTTCCTTCTCAAATGAATGATGATGATCATTTATCCTCAGTTGAATGTAATGAACAATCCGAAGAAGAACAACCACATGATGAGGATATACCAGTGAGCGAGCTTGACTTAGATTGTTCTTTGTCATATCTTTCGAACTGGAATCTGTGTCCAAATAATCATAAAGAGCCTCCAAGAAATGATTCTTGTAATGTTGTTGCTATTCCCTGTCATACTTTTGGTCAAGGTGATTTGGTTGAGGAGATTAATCATAGTGAGTCTAGTTCTTGGGAATTTAGTTTTAATCTTGCCAATTTCTCTAGCAAATGTCCCATATCGCATGCAAGATTGGTGTTAGCACCTTTAGGTGATGCAAATCAAGCTTTAATTTGTCAATCCACGCTCTCATCCCATCTTTTGAAGGTCTTCTCTATGATGTCATGCGAAATTTTCGGTACAGAGTCTCGAAAGTGCCAAGTGGTCAATGGTAAAACAATTCATCTCCTTTTGTCTTTGGTGCATAATGCTTTCAATTTTGCTAATTTCATTGATTGGGTGAATGAAAAGTTTTATAAAGACCAATTCCATATTTTCTCATTTTTTAAACAACAAATGGGGTTAATCTCAATTTTTGGTTTAATGATCTCTAAATTGTCCCTATTTTGTTTCATCATTGATCACAATGTGAGTATGATTGAGTATGCTAACTAGAAAGATGAGGGAAATCATGATGGCCTAGGAGGGATGAATCATATATCGTATTCTTTTCTTTCATCGAATTTAAACTTGCATAAATTTTATGATCCTATCGATCTATGGGTGGAAGAAGTTTGCAACAATCAATCTCATCCCTAGCATGATTTCATTTCTCTTTATCCATATCTTTCTTTGATTTTCAAACAAGAAGTTATAATGGCTTCAATTTTCATTCACATTACTTACAAGCCATCTTTGATTTGTTGTATCATTAACTGTAAATAAAGCTCAATAGAGTCGTTCAACAAGTGGTTGCATTGGATTTATGATTTTACCTAACACTTGTCTAAATTGGTTAGAGTAGGGTAGGTAGGACGAAATAAGCCTTTTAGGCAGTAGTGTAGCTTTTAGTCTTACACCTTTTGTCTTTGCTTGAAGCTTGCTTTTCAAAGCTCTTAGTGTAGTTTTTAGTCTTAGCATTTTTTTTTCCTGCACAATAAAAAATCAAACTTTGCTTAAAGTTATGGTTATAGATTAGATTTATTTTCTGCTTTTCAGTTTCATGCATTTCGGTTTCAGTACTTTGTTTTTATCCACATATTGTTCTGACGACCGATCTGTGAGTTTGGTATAGCTCTGGACATTTTGCAGGTAGTCGGTGACATTTTGGTAGCGGTTGCAGAGCTGGAAGGATTGATCGAGGATGCTAGTAGCAGAGTGCGAGGACCATGTGCTTCATTTATTTCTTGTTGAGTGGGGTCCCCTCTTTGGGTGATTTAGTCCACTTTTATATTATATTGTTATATTGATCCATGTATTGTATGTTGAGCTCATCTCAACCATTGATTAGACATTTGTATCTTTTAATCCTAGCCACTCATTTGAAAAGTGGTTAGTATTTTGGTTCTCTCGTTCTTATTTAAAGGAGAGAGCTTCTCATTTGTAAGGGGTCTTTGACTCTTGGATCTGAATAACTAAAATTTTTTTCTTGTGGATATTCTTGGATCTCCTTTGCATATGGTGTTCTTAGATGGCGATTGGAAAGTCTTTTGCTTCCTAGCATTCGAGAAATTGTTGTGAGATCTATATCTTTTTCGAGAATCTTTGTCTTGTCTACAGGAGGGCAACTTCAGCTTGGGCGTTTTTGTAGGGGGACATCAACTCGCTTGGATTGTCTTTGTTTTTATCAGGGGGTTTTCGTTAGTGTCATCGCGATCTATGATTTCTTCTTGCTATTTTTCTGTAGCATCTAGCTTTTTTCTCGTGTTGCTGCAAACCTGATATGGTTGACGTTTGTTTTGTAGGAGAAAGGGCGCATTGATTCCTTGGGGCAAAACGTTGGACATAGAACTCGCTCAAATCTTCTCAAATTGATCGGGATAGCAGGGATCATCATCATCAAGGCATCTATAAGGTTTTCCAGGTAAGATCTACAGGTTAGTCCCTTTCTTACAGATTTCAATCAATTGGCCTCTGCTTTTCCTCATTTTACACTGAAAATTCTACAATAAGAGAAACCAAAAATATTAAAAAACGGACCGCTTGATCTCGAGCCAAACCACTGCTGGGCTTTGTAGATCGGGTCATCCCCTAACCATATCACCCTCAACGTTGATCTGAAAGCTAAGTCACCTGACACGGGGACACGGGACACGAAGGACATGGGGATTCGAGTGTCCGACACGGGCACGGTGACCCCCGGAATCAGGACACGTAGGATACGTTTTATATACATATATTTAAAAATATATATATATATATATATATATTAAAATTTAAAAATATAGACATATAGATCCAAAAATATTTAGAAACTAGAACATTTACAAATATTCAATAGAAATTA
>LPNX010141530.1:256469-279044 GCA_001517045.1 Pseudotsuga menziesii
AGGAGGCACATGACCACTTGGAGCTCGTTCCAAGATAGTTCGAACCATCTCAAAATACAATGGTGACCGTGCAACATTGAATGAGATGAAGTTGAGGTAGAAGAATAATGCAATGGTAAGGTCTACCTCTTCTCGCGCCTCTTGTTGGAAAATCCTATCCATTGGACCACCTGTAGATTGCCTCTTTCTTGTTTGATAAGTATCTCCATGCCCATGAATGCTAGGTGGAAATGGAGTCTTGGTGCTAGAGGGCTTCCTCAAAAATGGAAGAGGATCATCCTCTTTTTTCTTGCTTGCTGCTGCCACCTTCCTTAAGCCAACATTATCCTCTCTTTCCATATCCCTCCTTTGGTTAACAGTCACCGCTTTGCATGAAGAAATCCCACAAGAAGGAAGGGCCAACAAATGGCCCTTAACCCGGTAATATGTGCTCATGAACTCATGGTTGCAAAAATTGCATCTCCAAGACACATTGCCTCCCCCACCAAGCTTTGCCCCGGGCCCATCTTTCCTTGTCACATACTTCCACAAAGGGTATTTTTTTTCTTGGGCTTGTTGTCTTGCTAAAACAGGGTTATATGGAGTATGAGCTCCACTAGCAGCTGATGGAGCACTTGACGGAGGAGGTGAACCGGTTGTGCTTGATGGAATAGGAGGGGAGGCCCTAGATGGTGCATTTCTCCCTTTCCTTTGACCCCTACCTCCTCCCCTAGCTGATTGAGACATTCCTTTTCTTGTGTGATGGTTGAGCTTGCAATCCTCTCCACAAATCCGCCGGAATGCACTTGGAACCGCTTGGAAACAATGGATAGCCTTCAAATCTCTTTCAAAACTCCTTCACTTGCACATAAAAGTCACTCTCAATGATTTGCTTCCTTCCACATGACAAATAGAAAGACAAAAAATCGAATTTAAGTGAACCGGACTGTCTCTTTTTGCGGGTTACGTGTCCTGTTTTGGGGGGTGCGTGTCTGATTTTCGGGACACGTTGAAAAAACGTGTTCGATTCGTTGGGAGGTCGTGTCCCGATTTAGGATTTGACCGAAGGTCGAATCGGCCTCGTGTCGGACACGAATCGTGTCCAATTCGTTCCCCACGGGACACGAGGGGGGTATAGAACGAATCCGGTTTCTTTGTCTGAAAGTGGTTGGTTTGCTCTAGATTTGAGAAACTGACCTCCCAAACCTTAGCGCTACCCACCATTTTTCTAACTTTTTCCGGAAAAATACCTTCGTGGGTTTGTAGATCGGGTTATCCTCTCACCAAATCACCTTCAACGTTGAGGTAGAAGTTGATAGGTTTCCCTAGATCTGAGAAATTGACATCCCAAACCCTAGCGTTAGCCATTCGGTTGCTGGTTTTTCCCGTGATCTGACTTTTTCGGCCAAATACCTTTCTGGGTTTGTAGATCGGGCTATTTCCCAGGTGGGTTGGGCAGATATGACTCCATTGCTCTGGTTCTGACAGGCTTTGATCTCCAACCCTAGCGCTACCCCCTCTTTGGCCTCTTTTTCCTGAAATCTAATTTTTCCTGGTGACTCGGGTACTGTGACATTGTTATACCATTCCATCGAGTCTATCCATCGGTACTAGATAGCCCCAATCCTATCCTTGCCCTCCTTGCATTGGTTACGTTTCCCAAGGTAGCGAATATCTGCATCTATTGCTAGTACCTTAACCCTAGATCTAGTTTTCACTTCATAGGTCACCTGGGTCTCGCTTTGGATCAAGCCTTACTCTTCCTAAACCATAATCCAAAGCCTTGGTTCACTTAATGGCATCATCCATAGATCTAGGGTTTCCATTTGCCTTACACCATACGTACCTCAAATCCATTTGATCTGATCTGGTGTCTAGGTTTTATCTCTCCCGTCGGGAGTAGATCCGGGTGTCCCCCTTTGTTGTCTTGGGAAAAGATAACATAAGTGAAGATTGCCTCGATTGGCGTGACAACCATCCATTTGGGAGGCGATGCAATCTTGGTTCCACCTCCTGCGTTGCTTGTCCCTCTACCGTCCATCCTGGATCCATCTCACATAGGCAACTACAAGGTTAGTGATAACAAGTTGCTTCAAAACAAGAACTTCCAATGTATACTCATTTATAGATTTAGCCCTTTTTCTAGTCAAGGGTGAAGGGATCCAATGTATACTCAACACTGTAAGTACCTGGGATAAAGGATAAAGGGATCCACACAACACATAAGTTGGACTAGGTGAACAATAGGGCATGGTAGTGTCTCACAAATGGATGGAATGATGACAAGGCTCCCCTAGACTCTAGACAAGCAACCTTTTTATACTTTATTTGCTCAACATTTATTATATGTTAAGTTTTCTTAATTTGCTTAGATGATATCTTAAAACAAATTGTCACTAGTAAGATCACTGAAAGAACAACAAGCACAGAAACATAAGAACACAAGAACACAAAGATTTTCCTCGGGGAAACCACAAGGGAAAAACCCCTGCAAAACTTCCTTAGTATAGAACTCAACTAGAGCAGTGTAAAACCCAGACAATTGCTTCTCTCTTCTTTTTGGCGCACTTGTTCTTCTCTATGTTGCAAAACAACTTGAGTGAGTGATTGCAAATGAAGGGCAGTGCCTCCCTATTTATATTCTCCAGTTGACTTGACTTATAACCTAACAGGGCCGACTTGTCTAGCTGACTGGGTCGACTTGTCCAACTAGACACCAAAAATAACACTTATTATATTGACACTTGGGTACTATTGACCAGACTTACATTCGGAGGTTTACATTGATTCTTTGAATGACTCTTGCAAGACCAAACTCATCTCCTGAAGGAGGTGTTATCACCTGCCTTGTAGTTGCCTGCTTGAGGTGGATCCAGGATGGATGGTAGAGGGGCAAGCAACTAAGGGTTGGAACCACGACTGCCTAGACTCCCAATTGGATGGTTGTCACGCCAATCAAGGCAGCCTTCACTTTAGGTTATCCTAGTCCAGGACGACAATGGGGGTGACTCGGATCTGCTCCCGACAAGAGAGATTGGACCTAGACACCAGAAGAAGATTAGATGGGGCTTCAGGGTACTTAAGGTGCAAGGTGAATGGAAACCCTAGCTCTAGGGTTTAGGTACTAGCAACTGGTAGAGGTGACCACTGTCTTGGGAAACGTAACTATGACAGGGTAAACAAGGACAGAGTTGGGACTATCTAGTACCTAGAAATCAGACTCAATGAAAGGTATTTGAGTTATCAGTAAATGTTGGTAAAGGGCAAAGGCTAAAGAGCCTAAGGGCAGCGCTAGCTAGGAGATCAGTGCTTTGTGTGCATTGGGCAATGGAGTCAGCAGTAAACCAATGTTTCAGAAAACCCACCTGGGAGACACCTTGATTTACGAACCAAAAAGCAGTTGGTCCAAAAAAGCTAAGGTACAGGAAACCCAGCTCAATGGATGACTAGCTCTAAGGCATAGGAGGACAGATCTGCAGTTTTAGGGTCACTGAGAGGCTAATGGCTCAGCGTTGAGGAAGAAAAGAGATCAGGGAGACTTGATCTACAAGTCCAAATCAGGAAATCAACAGAAAAATCAGATCTAGAAAAGTCAAAATCTGATGATGGGGCTAGGAGGCTGAAAACTGATTTTTCAGATCTAGGGCAAACTGGGAGGAATTAGCACAACGTTGGGGGTGTTCTGGAATGCTTGGGCCCTGATCTATCAGCCTATCTTATCAGATTTCAGAAAAAATCACTTCCGGTAAAGTCCAGTTTTTAGTGAGGGCGCTAGGGCAGTTTCAGTCAATTTTTCAGATCTAGGCCAAATGGTCAAGCAGTTGCACAACGTTGGGGTTGATTTAGGCTGTGTGGGACCCGATCTATCCTTCTGTGAAGTCAAAATTCAGAAAAACTCAAAACCCTAGCAGGTCAATTTTTCAGTGGGGGGTTATGCAGTTTTCTGCTTAAAAATCAGATCTAGGTCAAACTATGAGGAATTTGACCAGCTTTTCAGTTGATTTGATGTAGGGGAGGCCTGATCTATGAAACCCAGAAATGGTTTGGCAAAAGATCGGACGGTTCCCTGATTTATCGATTTTTTAGGTTTTTAGTGTTTTAGGAGTTTTCAAAAAAAGTTGAATTTCAGCAAGGTACAATGGAATAAGATTTGAAAAAGAAGAACCTACCTGTTGGATCTTACCTAGAAAAGCTTGTAGAAGTCTGTAACAGTGACGGTCTTTGCTATCCCGATCAATTTTGGAAGATCCCCGTGATTCCTATGGCATATGTAAGCTCCAGGCCACCAAAGTGCCTCCTACCCTGCATGAGCAAACGTCAACCATATCAGATTTGCACATACAAAATAAAGAAACTGAATGCTACAAGACAGTAAAATGAAGTAATCATAGATCACAATGAAACTAATGAAAACCCCCTGATCCAAAAGACGAAGAAAACCGAGCGAGTTGAGGTCCCCCTACAAAAATGCTCTAGCCAAAACGCCCTCCTGTAGACAAAACAATGATAACCACGAAAAATATAGATCTCACGAGAATTTCTACAATGCTAGGAAGCTGAAGACTAGCTAATCGCCATTTGAGCACATCAGATGCAAAGCAGTTCCAGAAAAATTTCCGCAGAAAAAGTCTTTCTATTATTCAGATCTAAGAGCCAAAGACCTCTTACAAATGTGAAGCTCTCTCCTTTAAATAGAAATGAGAGAACCTCAATCATAACCAAATCCTAACCACTTTCAAAATGAGTGGCTAAGATTAAAAGATGAAATGTTCTAATCAATGGTTGAGATGAGCTCAACATACAACACATGGATCAATATAACCATAATTTACCAAAGTGGACTAAACCACCCAAATAAAGGTAACCCATTCAACAAGAAATAAATGAAAGCACATGGTGGGTCCAAGGAGTGTTTGACTAACTCCCTTTGGGTGTCCCCATGGCATAATAAATAATATAATAATTTAATTCTTTGACTTTTGTGCCTCCTTGAGGAAATCGTGAGCCTCCAAAAAGAGCTCCAGAAAATAATAAAAAATGCCCAAAAATAGGTGTGGGCCCAATCAGGAGCTGCAACTGCTGGAAAAAGTGTGGAGGACATCACTCTCATCATCATGACTCATCCCATGTCATTTCTTTGCCTTAGTATCCCAAATTGATTTCTTCAATAGCCATTTAATCATTTTTTAATCTGCCTCGGGAAACGTGATCCTGCCAAAATAGCCTCCTAGGGTGCTTGCGTTGTCAAACTGAGCCCACTAGGCTCTCTGGGATGGGGGTACAATGGTACAAACAAGTGGCTGCACCCCCTATGCCCATACAACGCCCTAGGAGATCCAACTGAAACATCTCCCTGCTCAAAAATATCAATCTGTTAAGAAAAACTGCATCAGAAAGGCAAAATGAGCCTGATCACATCTGTAAGTGCCTGGAACTGGAAATAAACTGTCTCATTGGACTCAAAGAGTCCAAATCCATCTAAGGTGCATACTCATACCCCTCATAGGTCTCTATTTGACGATCAACCACATCAAATAAACAGTATAACCATTTATAACTGATCAAATACCCATAATAACTCAGAATACATCCATCTGCTGCAAGTCTTAAAAGGTTAAGACATGCTCTACAACTCATTCAAGTAACAATCACAACAAGTAGCATTCATTTCATTGGCAGTACATCGACCAATACATATATAAGTCTTTATTTATTACTACTTAGACTTAGACTTTCAAGACTATACTCACTTCATAGCTGTAGCCAATTTGCTAGTGAAGGGTGAAGGGTGGAAATGACAAGGCTAAGGCAAAGGATGACTTCCTACTCAACATCATGACACCTTGGACAAGGAAAGGGAAAACGCACTATAACCAATGCTGGACAAACAACAACACAAGGAATGGCAGTGCCTCACAGATGGGTGAGTTGTTTAGAGAGTCCTTATTCAACTTAGGCATCATGTCTACATCAAACTTGATCCAAGTTCATTAGGATCACATTTTATTCCATGGCCTTTTTGGCCTATATGACCCTTTTGGGACTTCACCAGTGCTTAAAAGCACAGGTAATCGCAACTTTCATCCGTGACATATTTATTTTAATAAGGTCAACAATTTTTGGATATAGCATATTTTTAACCATTGCTTTTTTGGACCTTTTCTTATACTCTTCCAAGAGTATTTTAGCATTTCATTGCTCTTGCCCTTTTTACATATGTTAAGAAACACAGTTTTATAATTTTCATTTTCCATGGGCACATATTCAATATTTCAATACAAGTAGTACATGAGATTTCAGTTTTAGCCAACAACATCTCAAGTGACTACGGGGAGTTCTGCACAATGCCAAACATCGGGACAACCGACCAGAATGATTTAGGCATATAATCCAACTTACCAAGGCAAGTTCTGTCACCAACTCAGAGTCGAGACACAATATAAACAGGGAGGCTTGTCCAACAAAGGTTCTAGCGGGGAAAAAGGTCCTCCATGCCATAAGTTAAGAAGTCAGTCAGGTTGAAAACTAAACTGGAAGGTAATGGATGGGTGAAGAAAATGAATGATGGAGCCAACACTAGCAAGCCAAAACAATGGTGGGAATGACTACCTCTATTCTCCCTAAGGAGGGTAAAACCAATGAGTATAGATCAAGAACTTCAAAGTCAGAGTAAGGACATCAATACATAGTATAAGATACAACCAAGTCCATATAATTATGACCGCCAGATCATGATACCACAAATTAATACATATCACAAGAATCAGTATAAGAGCAATAATAACCATAACACAATATAAAATGCTGAGTCATAACCATGCAATAAAATCCATCTGAGACACCATCTGTCCAATGAGAAAGAACTGATATAAAACTGGGCATCAATGACTGCTCTGAAATGACATAAATGGCTACATCGGTCCTCAAATCTGAGTGTCCTGAGACTCAGTCCTGACATGGGAGAGTACAATAGTCCACTAACATAATAATGATCCATCAAAACTGCTCATCTCAGCATCTCACATGTAAGAGATCTGGCTGAAAAATGTACTGTGTCTGAAAAATAGAATATGGTATCCTGGCTACTATATATGTGATAACAGGAGGAACATAATCAATACATCTGGAATATCTTTCAAAGTTACAATACTTTAACACTCCCTCTTAACTAGGAAGGTATTCAACCACAGTAGCAACTGCTACCACAACTGTACAACTGACTGGTGTGTCTCTATATGTCATAGGAAGTTCTGGAATATCATCATACATCTTCATCATCGATCTCAGTTGGATCATCTTCTGCAATCTCAATATGTAAACAATGAATCATCTTCTGTATGTACTGAATCATCTTAATCATCTTCTAGATCATCTTTTGTAGTATCAATATGTGGATACCGAATCATCTTTTGTCATGTCAGTATATGGATACTGAATCATCTTCTGTAGCATCAGTATGTGAATACTGAATCATCTTTTGTCATGTGAGTATATGAATGGTGAATCATCTTCTGTTGCATTAGTATGTGAATACTGAATCATCTTCTGTCACATCAGTAAATGAATACTGAATTATCTTTTGGATCATCTTCTATAACATTAGTATGTAAATACTAGATCTTCTCCTGTCACATCAGTATGTGAATACTGAGTCATCTTTTGCTATATTAGCATATGAATGCTAAACCATCTTTTGCCAACATCAGTATGCAAATTCTGAGCTATCATTTGCAACTGAACATTTGTCTGCAACATCAGTATGTAAGTACTGAAACATCATCTGCAACATCAGTATGTAAGTACTGAAACATCATCTGCAACATCAATATATAGATACTGAAACATCATCTGCATCATCAGTATATAGGTACTGAAACATCAACAACAATCTCATTAACATGTTAGTGCTAATAACAAAATCATCTATGATGATCTATATAATGCTAGATCATCATCTGCATTACCAACATAGAGATGCTGGAACATCATCATCACCATCAACATCAAACATCATCATCAGTATATAAAAAATACTGAAACAAACTCATCAACAGTGATTTCAACAATCATCAGTATGATAATACTGAACCTGCAACATCAGTATAGGAATGTTGAAACTATCAATCATCTCATCAATCAACAATCATCAATATGAGAATACTGAACCTGCTACATCAGTATAGGAACCTACAATACTGAAACTATGTCAACAATCATCTCAACAATCAACAATCGTTAGTGTAACAACATTGAAACTATCTCAACAATCACCAATCATCAGTGTAACACCATTGAAACTATCTCATAAATCATCGGTGTAACAACATTAAAACTATTTCAACAATCATCTCAACAATCATCAATATAACAATACTGAAGCAAACATCTTAGCAATCATCAATATAGCAATACTGAAGCAAATATCTCAGCAATCATCAGTATAACAATACTGAAGCAAACATCTCAGCACTCATCAGTATAACAATACTGAAGCAAACATCTCAGCAACCATCAATACAATAATACTGAAGCAATCATCTCAGCAACCATCAGTACAACAATACTGAAGCAATCATCTCAGCACTCATCAGTATAACAATATTGAAGATACATCTTTCCCTCTATTTATCTCGGAGTAGCATCACAGCGAGTTCTCTTGTAGATTCATCTGGGCATTTTGTCTAACTTACTAACCCTTTTGAGCCAACAAGCCTAGTTAGACAGATGGAACTTCCTGGGGACCAACAAGCCTTGTCCTGGCTTACAAACCCATTAGGGTTGAATTGATTTAGGTAGACATACTAATCCCCCTAGGATCAACAGGCATCGTCTGACTTACTAACCCTTTTGGGCCAACAAGCCTAGCCAGACTTACCCTACCCTAGACTGAGCTACCACCACTGCATCCTTCTTCCATCTACCGTCAGTCCCTCTTTCGAGAGAGGTCCTTTTGGATTACACCAGGCTTGTCTCGAAAGTATTCAAACTTTACACAAGCCAGAGGCTTAGTTAACACATCTGCTACTTGTTCCTCTGTAGGAACATGCTTGAGCTTTACAACTCCTTTCTGAACCATATCTCCGATGAAATGATATCTAACTTCGATAAGCTTTGTCTTATCATGAAACACTGGTTTTTCTGTCATCTTGATACAACTCTGATTATCACAAAGGATATCAGTAACATCTATCTCTGCATCAAATAATCCTGCCAACATCTTTCAAAGCCATACTGCTTAGCTACAGGATGAACATGCTGCAATGTATTCAGCCTCTGCCGTGCTAAGTGCAATACTGATCTGCTTTCTACTAAGCCAAGAGATCATGCCTGATCCCAGACTAAAGCAACATCCTGAGGTGCTTTTTTTTAATCTTTGGCACTTCCTGCCCAATCTGAATCTGTAAAACCATGTAATATGATCTCGCCACTAGATGCATATCTGAGACCATAATCTAAAGTTCCTTTTAGATACCTCATTACATGTTTTACTCCAATAAGGTGAATATGCTTGGGATTCACCATATACTAACTTAGGGTGTTTACAACAAAACATATATTTGGTCTTGTATTGGTTAAGTACATCAGAGAACCAATAACCTATCTGTATAAAGTGGCATCAACTGCTTCCGAAGCATCATCATTCAATAACTTCAAACTTGTTGTTATCGGAGTAGTCATAGCCTTGCAATCTATCATTCCAAATCTTTTTAGGATTTCTACTACATATTTTCCTTGGTTTAGGAAAATCTCATATGGATACTGCCACACTTCAATACCTAGAAAGTAATGCATCATTCAGAGGTCTTTCATCTCAAACTCTGCAACAAGCTTCTTCTTACATTCGATGATGGTCTTATCTTCACCTGTCAAGAATATATCATCTACTTATAGTAGTAATATCATAATCCCATCATCCTCAACTTTGTAGTAGAGGTTGGAATCTGCTTTATTTTTGGTAAAGCCTAAGCTCATTAGAAATCTATCGATTCTTCTATACCATGCTTTGGGTGCTTGCTTTAACCCGTACAATGCCTTCTCGAGTCTACATACTTGAGTTTTCTGATCACTAGTCTCAAACCCTTGCGATTGTTCGATATATACTTCTTCTTCAATCAAGCCATTTAGAAAAGTTGTCTTTACATCCATCTGATGCAACTTCCACTTCATGTTGGATGCCAAGGCAAGGATGGTTCTAATTGAGGTGTACCTAGCCACTGGTGCAAAGGTCTCCTCATAGTCGATTCCCTCTTTCTGAGAGAATCCTCGAGCTACAAATCTTGCCTTGTACTTCTCTATACTACCATCTGCTGAGTGCTTAGTTTTGATGATCCATTTCGAGGATACCACTGAGTTGTCTTTTGGTCTTGGTACTATTTCCCACACATCATTCTTTATAATGGATTGGTACTCCTCGACCATTGCATCAACCCACTCCTTCTGTTTTATTACTTCTTCAAAACATGTCGGTTCTTTATCAACTAGATTACACATCAAAGCCACATAACTAGGGTACGGCTTTGGCTTCTTTCTTTCTTGGATGGTTCCTTCTGGGGCACCATGTCTTTCGGCTTCTTCGATTACTTCACGAGCCCAGGCAGACTTTCTCTTCCGAGAAATCTTTTCATTGGGTAAATCTTCTGGTAACTGAGGTTTTGTCATATCCTGATCCTCAGGCATCTGATCTTCTTCTTTGTTCCTAACTGGTTTAGGACTTTCTACAGCGTTGGGAGTTTCATGCTCCTCTTCATCTTCCTTATCTTTCTTTGACTTTCTGAAGGATGTATCTTCGTCAAATGTTACATCTCTACTAAGTTTAATTTGACGGTATCCTGGGATATAGGTTCGATAGGATTTTGATTGCTCACTATATCCTACAAACAATCCCTTCTTTCTTGAAGGATCTAACTTTGATCTTTTCTCCTTGGGAATGTGTATGTACACGGGACAACCAAATATCTTTAGGTGACTTACTTCATGCTTCTCTCTGGAAAACATTTCTTCTGGAGTTTTGTTCCCAAGGGCACTGTGGGAGATTCTATTCTGTACATATACCGCTGTACTGGCTGCTTCTGCCCATAGGTACATCGATAGATCTTGATCATGTATCATAGCTTTCATAGTTTCCGTGATAGATCTATTCTTTCTTTCTGCCACACCATTTTGTTGTGTATTATAGGGAATGGTGAGCTGCCTCTTAATCCCAACTTCCTTGCAATATTCATTGAATTCATTTGATGTGAACTCTCCTCCATTATCTGACCTCAATATTTTTATCTTCTTTTCAAAGAGGTTTTCTACTAGGGCCTTAAATTCCTTAAACCTTTCAAACATTTCATCCTTCTTTTTCAAAAAGTATATCCAAGTCTTGCGGGAATAGTCATCAATAAAAAAAGCATAGTAAACATACCCACTTAATGAAGTAGTTTGCATTGGCCTGCATATGTCTAAGTGGACAATATCTAAGATCCCTTTTGCTTTACTGTCACTGTTTGGATAAGGGTTCTTAGTATTCTTTCCTTGTGCACATCCTTTGCACACTCCTTCATAATCTATTTGAATTTCTGGTAGACCAGTCACAACTTTGCTTACAATTGGTAAAGCTTTGTAGTGAATATGAGCAAGCCTTCTGTGCCATAGCTCACATGGGCTTATGGTACTGGTCATTAATGTTGAATCTACATGTCTCTTTAATCTGTAGAGTCCTCCTTCTTCAATTCCAATTTCTACTGCATCATCTATAGTTTTTCCTTTTGTCCACATGAAAACTCTTCCATCCACAAAGGCAACTCTGAAGCCTTTCTTGTCTAACGCTGAAATAGAAAGAAGGTTCTTATTTAGTCCTGGGACATACAGGACATCTTTCATCTTCATGGATTTTCCAAAGTCCAATTTATAGGATGCTTCTCCCATTCCTTTGATGGGGTATTGGGAATCATCTCCAAGCATTACTTTGTGTGGAGATTCCTTTTGTACAAGACATGAGAGTGAGTCCGTGTAACCTGTCATGTGCTTGGAGGCACCACTATCCACTAGCCAGGTGTCATTTCATGGTGAGACAGATCTTGATAGAGCAGAGCTCAATACATATTCTTCGCTGGAGTCTTCATCCTTCTTTGCTTTCTCTTCAACTTCTTGATCACTATCTTCAGCAGCATGGGCCTGAAATCTTTTCATTTTTTTGACTCTTTCTGCTTTCATGGGACAGTTAATAGCAATGTGTCCCAACTTGTGACAAGTGAAGCATTCATAATTTGAGAAGTCTTTCTTGGACTTCTTAAACCCTTGAGTCTTTCTATGAGGATGGTCATGGCTCTTTCTTTTGTTCTTGCCATTGGTATGAACTGTCCAGGCTTGATCCTCATTTCCATTTAGCTTTTCTTCTCTGGCTGCTATCCGTTCTTCTTGAACACATTCTTCCCATAACTGTCAGAACTTAGTTAGTTTCCTTCTTGAACAGATTCCTCGGATAAAGGCTTCCCAATCTCTTGCAAGACCATTCAATGTGGTCATTACAACTTCTGCTTCTTCAACCATGCCACCAATAGCTTCTAATTGATCCTTGATTTGAGCTACTCTTGTAAAGTAAGACTGCATGGTCTCTGACTTTTGAGCTCTTACACTTTTAAGGTGATTCCTCATGGTCACTTTTGAGCTCTTACACTTTTAAGGTGATTCCTAGACTAGTTTATGCTACCTAGTCTAGATTTCTATGTGAATTTGACTAGTTTTCCAGTTGTTTGCGTAAAACAGTCAAAACTCAACGAATTTGCTCCATTCTTGTTCTGATAGTTCACTAACATGCTGATTAAGAGGTCCAATGTCTGAGATTAAGAATTCGTGACCTTCTTTAAGTGTTTGGGAAGCCCAGAAGTTATCGCATTTAAGCAGTCCAAAAGACTAGTTTGCTTTAGTGCGAACCTTTCAGCCTTCCGATTCGATTTCAAATTTGCATAAACTTCTTTTTGCTGATAAATAACGCCATATCAGAGATCTGCAAGCTTCCCTTAGTCAATTTCCTTCACCACTGGTTACCGGGAAGTGACAAGCAAAGTTTTAGTTTGCATATACTGGGGTGCCCAGGAGCCTTCGAGTAGACTTCAGCCTTGCTGATGATCGAAAGATAAAAGGTCCCAGTACATTGTGCATAGGAACTTGAGCTATCACAACCGTCTTTCCATTCTTGGTTTGGACCTACCTCCTTGATTCCGACACCATTGACTAGTACAAATCCCTTGCACTTCACTGTTAGTTTTGAATTCTTTTTTGAGAAAAGTGAATTCATGATTAATCTGATCAGATTGGATTTGATCTGAGTTAATGGTCTTATACCTGCAATCAACCTTTGTACCAAGTTTGGGGTAGTTTTGGTTGAATCTTACAGTGTTTATTGCAAGTTTCATTAAAACTAGTCATTGCTTTCCTCGTATATTTTGCATAGTGTGTCTTGTTGCCCACCTGTTTCGACTAGGTGGCAACTCCATGTACATGAAGATGTACATAATTGTACAAATTGTACCTTGGAAAAATTTGAGGATTTTTCACTTCTGCAGGGCAATTGCCCCTTTGTAAAATGAAATGTCCGCTCCCCTGCGTGGGAAAATTAATGTAATTTTATGTGCTAGTATGGGTCATATGATATGGATGCCATACCATGGAACTGGTTGTTAGGGAAGTCCCCTCATCAAGTGTTTTTTCCCTTTCCAATTAATCTTGTTGTTTAAACGATTTTAATTGGTTTGGTTTTTCACTCAAAATCCTCCAAAGTGGTGACGGGCGTTCTAACAGTCAAGTCCATGAGGTGGCTAAGGCTTCAAAATGTTATTCATGACCATGCTAGACATCTGTATAGAGTCTTGCGGAGTTTCGTTATGTTGTTGTATTTTTATTTAGTTTTTCTAGTTAATTAATTTCACCCCTTGGTGGTTAATTAACTTAGTTTTGATGTAATAATGTAATTGCTCAAGCACTGGCATTTTGTAATAGGGGCTATGAATGCAAGGTAAATTGCTATGAAACCCCCCAAGCCACTGCTTCGAGTCCCATGACATTCTGACAAGCAGTTGAAGAGATAGACCATTTTTGGCTAAGCAAGGTCTATTTTTCTTAGGGAATTAATTAATTTCCCTAAGTCAAAAATTCATATTATTTGATTTTGAAGGAAAAAATCAAATAATGCCATGGTAATTTTGTTTGGGGGTTCCTAAGCCTAGGAAAATTTATTTCAAATTTTTTCCACCCCCCCATGGCCAAGATATAATTTTTTCAAGTTTATTTTTAATTTTTCCTAAGTCAAAATTGGAAAAATTTAAAATTAAATTGAAAAATTAAATCTAAGGTGAAATTTAGCCTAAGTCTAAAGGTTAAATGTTGTGGAGCAAATGGCTAAAGTCCAAGCTTAGTTTAAGAGGTGGCCAAAACCCTTGCCAAAGGGGGCGTCCAAGTTAAAACCCTCACTAAGAGAGGGTGCATGCATGTTTAAGGGGGCGCCATTGTGAAAAACCCCATTTTAGAGGGGGCGCTAGGGTAAAAAGCCACCAAATATGAAGACGCCCCCAATATAGAGGAGGCGCTGCCACATGTAGAGGGCGCTAGCCAAATAAGAGGGCGTCATAGCTATAAGAGGGCGTCACACATAAAGATAGGGCGCTATACTTGATGGGGCGCTAGCTAAAGATGGAGGACGTCACACTTAGAGGAGAGGGCGCCACATTTCGAGGGGCGCCTAGCTTGGGCCCACTTTAAATCTTAAAAAACTCATCAAGGTGATCTAAGGGGACGTTTTGGTCAAAAACCCTAGATCTAAGGGTGTAAAATGCTTAAGACATGGATCAAGCACTCAAGCCATGGATTAAAAGGATATTTAAGCCATTTGATTGGTTGAGAATGGTAAAAAGTCAAATACCTAGATCTAGTGGTGGAGATCTAATCTAGATCTAGATCTAATCTTGGCCGTTGATCTTCAAGGGGTTGGGGTCTTCCTCAACTATATAATGGGGGTCTCACTCCCTCATTCACAACTTGTCTCATGCTATTGTTATGCTGCTGAAATTACTCCATATTCTCCTCTCATATTCTCTCAAGCTTCTTTGGCTATTGTAATGTTCTTGCCCTAGTTGGGCTTAATACAACAATTCTTTGGAGGAATTCTTGGTGTCTCTCTTCTACATTTCATGCATCCTTTGTGAGGTAACTTGCTTTATACATTTATTTGATTTGCATTTGTATTAGCTTAGATAGCACTCTACAAAGTATTTTGTGGAGCAATTTGCAAGTAGAAGTATATCTGCTTTCATTTGTGGGTTTTCAATAGGATTTATCAAAGTATTTTGGTAGATTTATTGGGTGCTCACCTCTTTGCTTACATTTTGCAGCTCTCATAAGTTTATTTGCAGGGATCTAGAACAAAGGAGCATCTTTCTCCATTGGTTATAATTCTGTTTTCTATTTTCGCACTTTTGCTTACGAGGGTTTTAAAACTCAGTTTTTATCATTGTATAGTGATAAAAACCTTGCTTTTAAGGCCCCAATCCTTAGTATATTAGTTCAATACTTCAGATCTATTGTTTTAACATCATTTAGGTGGTTGGAAACTCAGTTTTCAGCCCTCTAAACATCATATTTCTGTTATCTTTTCACTTAGATTTTTGCCCTTTTTTGGGGATTTTTGGGACTAATTTTTCTAACAATTTTTCTTTGAGTTTTCTGTGATTTCCAACAAGTAAAGCATGCTGGTTTGTGACAGGTTTTACACAGGTGAAAGGGAGGTGCTGTCCAAATTGGCCCAGAAATACCTCAACCTTCAATCGGTTCCAAAAGGGGTTCAAACCCTCACTCTTCTCTCCATTTTTTCTGATATTTGTAAACCCCAATGAGAAGTTCTCTTGGGGTATTCTACAAAAGTTCATAAAGCATTTTGTAATCTATATGTAAATAGATTAGGAAGTAGAGTAGGAAGTAGATAACTAGTTTTATTTCTGTTTACCCACCTATCTCTGTTACAGACCACCATCTCTGTAACAGAGATTGAAGTGAGGTTATTTTAGTCTCTTTTACTTCTGTTTCCCACCTATCTCTGTGATAGACCACCATCTCTGTTACAGAGATTGTTGTGAGGTTAGTTTAAGCATATTTTTTATTTTTTGTTTACCCACTATCTTTGTGACAGACCACCATCTCTGTCACAGAGATTGTTGTGTGGTTAGGATACTGTTTTAGCTAGTTGTATTTTCCTTTTAAGTTTCATTTTCGGTTAAAGGGGTAATCATACAACCCACCTATCCTGTGTATCCTCTATCCACTTGTCATCTCCCTTTAGGGACTTCAAGATGGGTATGAAAAGCAGGAGAAGTGGGGGCTTAGCTTAGTTAAGACAACTTTCTTTTTCTGCTACAATCTTCACACCTTATTTTTCAGTCCAAGATCAAGTACCAGCACCTCCCATAAGGGATACCGCTTGGTTGATCTTGTTGATAGTTTAAAATAAACCTTGTACGCTAATCACCAAGATTAAAATTTACCCTTAAAATTTACCAACAACAACTTCACTACCCTCTGTTCCTCTACTCGGTTATCACCCTTCGGGGTATTCGCGAGATACGACAGGGGATAGAGGAGTTTTAGTTTAATAGGCATCCATCTAGCTGTTTTTCCTGTTGATTAAAAACAGTGCCCTCGGAGGCGACTTGGGGTAGAAGACCGTGGGGGGTCTCTAGGCGTTCTACATCCCCCTTGTTGAGCACCAGGGCATTGGGGATTGACCTATGAGCTACGGGTGGGCTTTGCTCCCACTTTGTTGAGCGCAACAGCATTCCCTCTTTGACTTGAGAAATACTGGATTGGGGTAGTCACACCACTGGTTCGAAAACTAAATTTCAAGAGGAAAAACCTTAATAAAATCTACCTAAAATAAACCAAGAGACATTGCAAAACCGGTTCTATAACATTTTTCATTTTAGCGCACTCACTTCCACTCCAGCATTGCACTCCAACACTTTACTTTTAGTCTCATTTACTTTTCAGTTTCATTTACTTTCAGTTCTGCAATTGTTTATATGGTGAATGCTTAACATTTGTTTAATTGCTTCAAGTAATTCAACTTAAAGTCTTTCCTTTTTCATTTACTGTTGGTTTGATAAATTTCATTTAAGGCATTTTCCTTCTGTTATCTCTTGTCTATAACTTGTAAATCTGGTTCATATCTGTTTAAACTGTAACTATTTTACTTGATTTGTTTATACTGAGAAATTTAGATCATCTGTACATTGCTTAGATATCTTGATTCATTATTGTATCATTTATTTGTTTATTTATCTCATTTGTTAGACAACTTAACCTGTGGGATAATTAACCTAGACTGCATCCATTAAAAGTTGCATTCTCTGACTCCATTCTTTAGGCACTGGTTATAAATAAAAGGATTGACTGTCATTTAAATATTGCATCTTGCATTGGTTTGATTGTCATCTCTCAAAACCTTAGCCTCAATCATAATAAAAGATCCCTTTAATGAATTTGTGATTAATTAATAAATCTGGAACTTAGTTTTTCCTGTAGGGACTACCCCCCTTGGCTCTATTAGGATCTTGCCTAAACGGAGGAGTTGTGGACTGTGGTGACAGTGGTCCCCAGCTCTCGCTTGCCCCCAAGGACACACATAGCAGGTTGTGACTTTCCTGTTCCTTAAAGTGTGAATTAGGCAGCAACATGCCTGATTCCCAGTAAGGTACACTACAGACTGTGCAACATTAAATGAAATGATGTTGAGATCGAAAAAGAACCCAATGGTAAGATCAATCTTCTCTCATTCTTTTGTTGAAAGATCTTGTCCATTGGACTGCCGTTGGGAGCTGGCCTCTTTTTTGCTGGTTGAATTGCTGTTCCACTTTCACTTTTGCTGGATCTCTTCCTCAAGAATTGAAGAGGATCCTCATCTTTGTGAGTCCTACTTGCTGCTGCCACTTTTTCCTAGCCAATAGCATCTTCTCTTGTCATATTTTTTGTTGGATAGCATTCACTGATTTAAATTCTCCAAGTCCACATTTAAGGCCCAACAAATGACCCTTAACTTGGTAGTCAGTGCTCTTGAATTCAACATGGCACAAATTACATGTGCAAACAACATTTCCTTCCCCAACAAGCTTTGCCCCAGGTCCTTGTTTTCTTCTTACATACTTCCACAGCAGCTATATATTTTTTCCTGACCTTGCTATCTTGCTACAGCAGGGTTATTTGCAGCACTGGTGGCTCCACTTGCAGCACATGGAGCAGAAATAGTGATAGATGAACTTGGAGGGGGGGTACATCACCAACATTGACTTTTTTCCTTTTCCTTTGATCTTTAACAGCTGCCCTTGATGATTGAGGCATGATTTGTGGTATGAATAAAGAAAAACACTGCTGTTGGAGAAACGACAAATCTGAGATGTTAGGATTCCTTCAGATCTGACGGAATCCCTTCTAATCTGGTTTTTATCCATCACCTGCACAATATTAGGCAGTTAGAGCATTTTCTCTATATCTGAAAGTGAAAAAAAAGTGGAAATCGCTTTTTATCTCCCTGCGGATTCCATTTTTTGTGTGCTGGTCTTGGACATGTCAGAACATTGCTAGGGCATGGGTTTGACATGTGTCCTGTTTTACAACCCATGTCAACATGTGTCCAACATGTGTCCTAGCATGTCACATGCCTGACACGTGGGATACAGACACACAGGCCCTGGGGGGACATGTCATGTTTCTTAGGTGGGTTATTATGGGTCATTTTTGTTCTTGTCTTCATACTGCACTTCTGAGGAATACTTGTATGTTTTGTAGCCAGCCATTCCATAAGATTCTGGGCAGTGAGAAGAAACTTAACAAAAAGATTCATTCAAACTTCTCAATGCAAGAAACATTCTTTGTTACGAGACAGCTTTGGTATCTGTTTTTTTATTTGTCTCACTTTTGTTTGAAAACTAGTGAGCTTACTATGTAATTTCCTTTTACATGCATGTTTGCGTCTTGGGTTTGGGTTAATGATTGGTGAACATGCTGTTCTTAGTATGCAATATGGTTGATTTGCAAGGTTAGCCTGTTTTGGGTTCTGGAGAGGGCATGACTTTGGGAGTTAAGTATTTCTAGTTATCTGTAACTGTATTGACTTAAAGTTATTATGTTTGTTCTTTCTCAGTTTGAAGTATTGATGCCGCCACTTCATGCCCTTGTCTTGGAAGTTGAACGGGAAGATGTTCGAGGGGGACGCCTTCTAAATTTACTACACAAAAAATGTCACTGTGGAGTTCCTGAGTTGCAGGCATGCATGCAGAGGTATTTCATTCACTCTCACTAAATTGGGGACTCTCTTGAATTGTAGGCATCATTCTCCACATCCTATATAAAGGATATTCAAGAGATTGTTGTTGCATAATCTGTATCTTATACAACTTATATTTATTCCCTTATGAATTATGGAGTTGCCAGCTTCTTGTTGAAAAGATAGCTTTTGAGATCTGGGCTATGAATTGTCTGTTGCTTGGAGTTTGAGAACTTGAAATGTTTTTTCAGTGAAACTAAAACAGAAATATGAAACTTTTATCCTGATGAACTGGCTGGGAATCCTATTTTGAACATTCTGGATCTGGACCCATGTATTCCAGACCAATGTTGCACGACTCGGCTGGCATGTGACTCGTCGACTCGGGAAGGACTCTGGACAGACTTGGCAAATAGGAAATATGGTAAATTTTAGGCATGAAAAAAAGAAGGAAAGTCAAACAATAAACATATTCACACCATGACCAATTGATTTTTATATTAATAGTAGATACCAGTACCACTTTATTTGTGGGAGCATCATTGACATAAAGACTATGGGGGGTATATTGAAACTTAAGTAATTTTATCTCAATCAACATAAAATTAACTTTTTATATAAAAAATTATATTATAAAAACATTTTCAAATCTCTGAATTTTGAAAAAGATTTATCACTAAAGGAGTATGAGGTAGGAAGTTATAAGTTCATGAGAGGCCTAAAGTCCACGGAATTCCATTGATGGCAGAGAATCACATTGATCATCCATATCAATGGTTGAGGATTTCTCACGGTATTTGTTTCTGTCGGGGGTCAAACTTTGGAAATGTCATGAATGGTTGAGAATCACCCCAATCATCCGGATTGACTGTTTAGGATTGCTCATGAAATTTGTTTCCATCGGCAGTTGGAAAGTTTGGAAATGCTGCGAATGGTTGAGAATCATCCAGCCTATACAAATTGACAGTTGAAGATCACTCATGGGAAATAAGTCCACCAGTACTCAAGCAAACAGTAAAAACGTTTGAAGTGCGCTGTCAATTTCGTGAGGGTTTCTTTTGTGCGTCCAGGCAAGTCCTGTTGAGTCTGCCGAGTACATGCGAGTCTTTGCAAGTAGACGAGTCTGTGCCTAGTTGCGGAGTCTGCACCGAGTATGAAACAGTTGTTTGTTTTGAGGTTTGACTCGGGTAGACTCGCGAGTACTTGCGAGTCTTGGCCGAGTCGTGCTTCACTGTTCCAGACCATTTATACTGCATTTCTCCTCTTTCGAAGACATCTGTCTGTTGAGTCCAAAACTGATTGGATTGTATTTTGGATGCTTTTTTGACCAACATGTATCACTTTGAAACGTAGAACAATGGGTGTGGAATGCTATTTTGACCAACATCTATTCATTAGTTATTTTACTAACATTGTAACACTCTTAATTTTGCTCATTATTGGTCTCAGTTGTCAGTTATGCTCATTGACTTCATTTTCAAGGTAAATGCAAGTGTTTGTTTCTAACCACCTGGAATTAAAACTGCAGCTTGAGTTTGGGTTAAAAGAAATTCTTGACTTCACATTTCTGGACTCTTTTCTTCCTATAGGGCATATGAAAAGGGTCTCATTGCAATACATGATTAGTTTTGAGTCTTGACTCCTAAACTTTGGAGTCTGGACCACTCTTAGTCTGGAGGGGTATTGCTGAGGAGTCTAGATGGTTAACATTAAAGAGTCATCTGTCGTTTTGTAGATATTCAGAAAGCTTTCTGCACATATTTTAAGTTTTTCACCTTTATTTATATAAATGCTACATATTTTGACTGATGGAGGTTTTCATCAATCTACTGATGCTGCTAAGTGAAACTGGTAAGTCATGTACACACCTGAAAGCTCACAGGGGCTTGTTAGACATATAGACAATAGTATTGTGGTCAAATCGAGCTGGCAACTATCTCCATGTTATCTGGAGTTTGTCTCAGTTATCTTGATCAACATATGTGAGAAATAACTCAGATAAAAGAAAGTGCTCTCTACAGGGGAATAACTTGTCATTCCGCCTGCTGCTTCAATAACTGCCATCTTATATAAGATTTGTCTCATAACTTTAGGATAAAACCATAGCTTCATAACTTTTGGAACTCTTGCTAACTTGTGACAGAAAGTCGGCCTTGTAGCCTTTGGCTTTCATTCGTCTACCAAAAGACATTAAAAATTTGCAATGATGCTTTAAACAGTAAGAGGGATAATGAGCCCTGAGACACACATTTCATATGTACATATAAGGTCAAACAGTCATGGAATTTGTTGACTGAAAAACTACATCAACTTTTTAACTAATGTGAACTTGAAGAAAGTCTGGGCTTGTATATGAAGAGGACATCAACTTTTCCAATACAAGTAGGAGTTAACGTGTTAAATCTTGAAAAGGTAGTAAAGTTTTTTAATATGACATCTTTATGTTTTAGTTATATTTACTATTAACTTTTAAGCAATGCTGCACGACTCGGACTCGGCAAAGACTCGGCTGGCATGTGACTCGTCGACTCGGGAAAGACTCGGGAACGACTCGGGACAAACTCGGCAAGACCTGACAAATAGGAAAAAACTTAAAATATAGTAAATTTTGGTAAATTATAATTCATCTATATATTATCCTTCAATTATATTTTAATTTTTATAATGCATCCTTATATATATATATATATATATATAATCCTTCAATTATATTTTAATTTTTATAATGCATTCTTATTATATACTTTACTTTTACTCAAATATATATGCATTATATACAATCTTTAGGATTATATAAAAGTAAAGTATACAATATATTATAACATATATAGATTTTAACCTATATTATATAATATTTTATAACCTCTAGGTATTTATCCTTTAACTAAAAAGACAAAACGGAGGGCAACAAAGACAAGAAGCCGCATAGTGGCCATCGATAAGAAGCCGCGTGACTACCAGAATGCAAATGAGTCATTTGAAATGACAATGCCGATAAGATGACACCCGTAAGGAAACCGACGCTCGTAAGGAAACCGTTGACAGGTCACCCGGTGGGAAACTGTGTGACTTCGATTGTCACCTGACACAGGGACACGGGACACGAAGGACACGAAAATACGAGAGTCCGACACGGACACGGTGACCCCCGGAATCAGGACACGTAGGATACGTTTTATATACATATATATTTAAAAAAAATATATATATATCAAAATTTAAAAATATAGACATATAGATCCAAAAATATTTAGAAACTAGAACATTTACAAATATTCAATAGAAATTAGAATAAAAACACATTA
>LPNX010141530.1:279817-298335 GCA_001517045.1 Pseudotsuga menziesii
CTTGATGGAAAATCCTATCCATTGGACCACCTGTAGATTGCCTCTTTCTTGTTTGATAAGTATCTCCACGCCCATGAATGCTAGGTGGAAATGGAGTCTTGGTGCTAGAGGGCTTCCTCAAAAATGGAAGAGGATCATCCTCTTTTTTCTTGCTTGCTTCTGCCACCTTCCCTAAGCCAACATGATCCTCTCTTTCCATATCCCTCCTTTGGTTAGCAGTCACCGCTTTGCATGAAGAAATCCCACAAGAAGGAAGGGCCAACAAATGGCCCTTAACCCGGAAATATGTGCTCTTGAACTCATGGTTGCAAAAATTGCATCTCCAAGACACATTGCCTCCCCCACCAAGCTTTGCCCTGGGCCCATCTTTCCTTGTCACATACTTCCACAAAGGGTATTTTTTTTCTTGGGCTTGTTGTCTTGCTAAAATAGGGTTATATGGAGTATGAGCTCCACTAGCATCCGATGGAGCACTTGACGCAGGAGGAGAATCGGTTGTGCTTGGTGGAATAGGAGGGGAGGCCCTACATGGTGCATTTCTCCCTTTCCTTTGACCCCTACCTCCTCCCCTAGCTGATTGAGACATTCCTTTTCTTGTGTGATGGTTGAGCTTGCAATCCTCTCCACAAATCCGCCGGAATGCACTTGGAACCGCTTGGAAACAATGGATAGCCTTCAAATCTCTTTCAAAACTCCTTCACCTGCACATAAAAGTCACTCTCAATGATTTGCTTCCTTCCAAATGACAAATAGAAAGACAAAAAATCGAATTTAAGTGAACCGGACTGTCTCTTTCCGCGGGTTACGTGTCCTGTTTTGGGGGGTGCGTGTCCGAAAATCGCGATTCGTTGGATTTCGTGTCCGATTCGATGGGGGATTCGTGTCCCGATTTCGGATTCGACCGAATGTCGAATCGGCCTCGTGTCGGACACGAATCGTGCCCGATTCGTTCCCCACGGGAGACGAGGGGGGTATACAACGAATCCGGTTTCTTAGGCCACCACTCATCTTGTCTCTTCAGCGACGAAACTGTGTGACTGCGAGTATGTGCCAAGTCATGGGCGAGTTCGGTCGAGTAAGTTTCCAGTTTGGGCGAGTCTCCCGAGTTCTATGATTATTGCTGAGTTGGTGAGTTTGCCGACGAGTATGGGCTGGTTACTTGTTTTCGGGTTTGACTCAGGCAGACTCGTGAGTACCCGCGAGTCTTGGCCGAGTGATGCGTCACTGCTATTAAGTATCTATACAACAAGGTTGCTGATTTTTCTGAAATTTTCAGGTCCAAGTGTTGATTAAGTTGTCATTGATGCCAACAGTGCTTGGTCATTGATGCCAACAGTGTCTGGTGGAGGCCGTGGTTGTATTGGTCTTGGTGCCCCCTGTGGAGCCCGTGAGAGTCAAGGGTTTGTGTGTGTTGTTTGTATAGTTGTCAGAGTCAAAGGAGTCCTTTTGTGTTTGTCCAAGACCTTGGAGGCCTTGGGACAGTGGCAAAAGTCCTTGTTACCCATTGACTTGGTAGAGTATCCCTAAGTTCTATCTTGGTCCCATTTGAGTCCATTAATGTATCCCTTGCTCGTAGTTGTAGTTTGGTTGATGGTCTCTGTGCTCGCTTGTACTTATTGTGGCCTCCTGATTAGTTATTGTTGTGATAATTTGGTCCTTGGAGCCCATACACTCTTGATTCGTGCCCTAACACTCTTGCACATGATAAATCTTGGTCCATATCATTGATGATAATGTCTTTGGGTTATGGAACCCACACACATGGAGTGCTCTTGCTTGAACTTGATGGAGTCCTTGCTCATAAACCCATAACCATGTTGAAGTATCTTTGAAGGACTTGTATCATTTGAAGACCTTACTCTTGGTTACCATGACGAAATCCTTGATGCAAAGGTGAAGCCATTATACTTGCATAGGATATGTTGTTCTCATGATGTCCTTGTACCTTGAAAATGTCATTAAAGATTAAATAATTCCTTGTTGATGATGGCATGCTTCAAGAAATACATGATGAAGACTTTGTTTGATGTTGATGCCATGATGATATATGGTAACATTACCCTTGAAGAAATTCTTCAAAAATGTGGTTTGACAATCCTTGGAGCCACTACATGCTTGATGATGCCCTTTGTGGATCTTGAAGCCCATTGCACTTAGTTGTAAAAGTTCTTGAACCCACACACATGGCACGTGGACCACTTGATGGACATGGTATTGGTTCATTATAATGATGATGTCCTTGTATCCTTGATAATATATGTTACCTTCATGATAACGATGCCCTAGTACTTTGAAGATGTCCTTGAGCATGGTCTTTAACCCACAAGTTTGATGGAGATATGATTGAATCCCTAGAAGTCTAGAAGCCCTCTTGCTTGATGATGATGAAGTCATATGGTAATGAAACCCTTGTGCATGCCCTTAAAGCCTTTAAAAGAAGATTTCAAATTAATTTTTGATGTCCTACACAAATTGAAGAAAATAAGGGTGAAGGACCATGTTATTGCAAGTAAGCCCCTCATAGGGTGATAGTCCTCGTCAAGCCCTTTCCATTAATATGTGGAGTGTCTCCTAACTCCTTACGGTTGATGAGTTTTGATTTTTTAAAGTTAATGTATTAATTTGCCCCTTTACAAGTAGGTCGACCTGCTAAAAGAATTCAACTAATTTTTAATTAAAACTACTACAAGTTGACCAGACATGTGAATAAATCCTCCACGACCTATATAAATAGAAGATCAAACATTTCATTTATTCATCAATCAAGTCTCTCTTTGGTATTTTCGCAACTCTTGGAGAAAAGTGCGAAATTTTGTGGAGGAGAAATTTTTTGGGCAACTTTGAGGATTGAAGAGATACACTAAAATTGACACAACTTTCTAATACGGAATCAAAATTACAAAATTCTTGGTTCATTGAAAATCTTGTTGCGAGGGCTATGTGATGACATGATCTAAAGTTTCTTTTGTTTTTTCTATTGTTTCTTCATCTTGTGACCTTCGAAAAGGTATGGTTCATGCTTCTGGGTTTCTCTTGTGATGGCACATGTCTCTCATGGATAGAGTTCATCTTTGATCTTAGTATTTGAGACTCTATATTGTTATGTCTCTTTGAATTCACTGAATATGTTATGGAGGCTATGGTGATGGTTATCTTGGCATATATCTTGATGCGATCTTGATATAGATCTTGATGATTATCTTGGATATTGTTGGCATAGATCTTGGTGTTTATCTTGATTGTTGTGTAGTGTAGTATTGAATGAGAAATTGACATGTAAGTAATAGATCTTGTGAGTGATTTCTTTAATCAACCTAAGTGTTTTCTTCGAAAACTAGTTTGACAAGTCTTGGTCATTGTGTCTTTGACCTAAGTGGAGCTAGACTGTTATTGATTGTTAATGATAACCTTTGACATTATTGTAAGTGACTATTTGCTTGATATTTTGTTTGATTTGTTGACTTGATTTGAGTGAAGTGAAAAATCCTTTTATTTCTAAGAGTTTGAGATTGACTGAGTTTGACATAGTTGGTTAAGTCTTTTATCTTCTTGGATGAGGTTAGTTGGTTGAGGTTTATCATGTTTAACTCTCAACTCTTCCTTGACTATGATTGAGCCTTAAGGTTGGTTGTGGTGTCATTGAGTTGAGTGCAAATGGACAAAGTTTTGTTGACTGTATGTGAAGTCACTTGGTTGCTCAAATGTGTCTCTTACTTGATGAACTAGGTCAAGTAATCAAGGTTGGTTGACTGTCAGAGCACTTGATTAGATTAACACAAGTATATGATTAATTTGGCAAAGGTACACAAGCAACTTGGTACAGGTCGGTTCAATTGAGTAGGATTGACACAGGTTGCCTTATGTGCAGTTGGTTTGACTCACACTCGATGAGTTGTATGAGCAGTTGGTTTGAATCAAGTGGATTGAGTTGGTGTGCAGTTGTTTAGGCTCAGATTGACTAAGCCGAATGATATGAGCGACATATTGATTGGATAGATTGTTTTGCACAGATTGATTAGACAAATTGTTTTGCACATGTTGTTGGGACAGGTTATTGGTACAGGTGTGGTGCAGTGGTCAGTTGATGAGCAGTGGTTAGTTGATAACAGTCCAACTCCTCTTAGGTCAACGACACAATGATCGACACTTGTCAAACTAGTTCTCAAAGAAAACACTTAGGTTGATTAAAGAAATCACTCACGAGATCTATTACTTAAATGTCAACTTCTCATTCAATACTACACTATACAACAGTCAAGATAAACACCAAGATTTATGCCAACAATATCCAAGATAATCATCAAGATCTATATCAAGATCACATCAATATATATGCCAAGATAACCATCACCATAGCCTCCATAACATATTCAATGAATTCAAAGAGATATAATAATATAGAGGCTCACCTACTAAGATCAAAGATGAACTCTATCCATGAGAGACATGTGCCATGTGCCTTATTTCACCTTGCATGCGTCAATGAGCAATTAGGTTTGCATGCATGCAAACCCTTAAAGCTATATAAGACGATAAGTCGATCCAAAAAGGCATCTAAGTTTATTATTCACTTTTGAGATTGGTTTTGAGAGCTCAACAACAACAACAACGAGTTGGGTTGAGGGCGTGAGTCCCCAACTAGTAAGTGTTTTCGGTATCAAAACTTATCTGCCCTAATCACTTTGTGAGATAGATCATCCAGGTCTATCCTTGCAATTCACAGTTATTCTCTATCATCAGAGCAACAACTTATATAGGCATAAGAATCTATATCTCGAAACTCCAACAACATGAAGAGGATGCATTCACTGGGAAACAATTCGCTACATCACTAAAAGTGTTTGTTTCTCTTGCATGTCTCCCATTCTCATCGAAGGGACTATATTTCCATATTGGGTGATTATCAGGGCATCCTTGGCACATTCAAGAAAGTTACAGGCAAAATCGTGTGGGAGAGAGGACGCCCCTATTCAGGGAGAATCAATTTGCTAGGATCCCTAAAGGACTCCAAATCTCTGCATGTGTCTATCAATCTCTTGGGAGATCCATACTACATCACCTGGAAAGTTTCGGCATCATCCTCCAAGTATTGTAGCTGTTCCAAAGGAAACTATCATCAAAAAAAGACATTTTTACCTTGCATGGGCGTCACAACTGAGCAAGCAACCCGTTTCTGGAGTTCTAGTGGATGCATGCCATGCATGTCTTTTGAACACTGATCAACTATCACAGCTATGATTATTGGTATGTCATTACAATCTTATTGAAGCTTATTTCATATTTTATCTCAGTATTTGTTATATTTGGGGTTTGAGCACGTAATCTAATATTGCATGCAAAAACAATTGATACCTAAACCCATATGCATACAAACAACCATCATAACCTTTTAGTATAAAGGGAAAATATCAGTTTGGGATATTACAGTGGTATCAGAGCATGTTCCTCGCCAGCTGTGGGCTTGAACATGAACATTAGATGAATTCAGAAGACATTGTTTTGTGACATATAAAAGAAGAAAAGGTAGGTACACAGAGGATTCTGAACTAGAAGAAATTAATTTGGACATAGATTCAGACATGGACACTACAAGGACACACTCTGATAGAGGAAAAGGGAGGTTTGCATGCATGCAAAAGTTAAAGTCATGCAAACCCTAAAAGCTATATAAGAATATAAGTTGAACCAAAAATTTATCTAAGTTTATTATTCACTTTTGAGATTAGTTTTGAGAGCTCGACAACAGGAACAACAACAAGTTGGGTTGAGGGCGCGAGCCCCCAGCCAACAAGTGGTTTTGACAGCGAAACTTATCTGCCCTAACCACTTTGGGAGATAGATCATCTAGGTCTATCCTTGCAATTCACAGTTATTCTCTATCATTAGAGCAACAACATATCTAGGCATAAGAATCTATATCTCCGAACTTCAACAACATGAAGAGGACACATTCACTGTGCAATAATTTGCTACATCACTGAAATTGTTCGTTTATCTTGCATGTCTCTCCCATTCTCATTGGAGGGACTATATTTCCATACTGGGTGATTATCAGGGCATCCTTGGCACATTCAGGAAAGTTACATGCAAAGCTAAGTTGCACGAAATGAGGACACGTTGGAAATGTGACCCCCCAAAATTTTGAAAACGGGGAAACACGATATATATATATAAGCAAGAACATTTAAAAAAATGAATGCGAAATATATATCATAGATCATATATGTCGGTGAATCATTGCCTATATTGGGATCCTATTCATCAATAACACTCTATGCCTCCCTCCTCTGGGCTCTAGCCCTTGCCTCTAACTCGAATTTCAAAGTTGATCCTCCAAGGACGTTAGTCAACAACTTAACACCCTACAATTTTGATGAAACTTCCTAATCCAATCGTTAAAATAAGGTAGAAAAAACTTCCCATGCTTAATAAGTGATTTTGCTCAAGTGAAGAATTTATATTAAGGTCATGACAAAGGAGTTCAATGATCAACACCACCAACATCAAGGTACATACAGGGGTTGATGTCTTTGATTAAATGTCAATTCCATACCCTCATACATGATAAAAACTAATGGAAACTTTGTAATCCCCAAATCTTGGGAACACCTAAGTCTACTGAATTTTGAATGGGATCTAAACTTCTACTTTTTGCATATGAAGTTCGATGAAGTTGGAACCACTCTCAGACATCCTGAAACAATTAATGGTAATGTTAAAAATTTAAGTAAAAGGATAAAAAATGAAAGATAAGGAGAATGTCACTTTTACTTTAAGAATTTAATATTACCATTTCATACTACCAATTACCACTGAATAAGGTGATATTTTTAATTAACCAAGCAAAGTTTTATTGGAAATGCGGCTTTTTGGACCACATCTGTATTGGAAACGCGTTTCCTTCTTAGGAAGCGCGCTCGTCTGTACGGAAACATGTTTCCATGCCGTACGGTACGCGTTTCCGAGTTTTCAGCAGGAAACGACCTAGGGACATGGGGGGGTGGCGTTTCTTGCAGCTTAGATGCAAAGTCACGTGGGAGAGAGGACTTCCCTATTTAGGGAGAATCAATTTGCTAGGATCCCTAAAGGACTCCAAATCTCTGCATGTGTCCATCAATCTCTTTGGGAGATCCATACTACATCACCTGGAAAGTTTCGACATCATCCTCCAAGTACTGTAGTTGTTCCATAGGAAACTACCATCAAAGAAGGACGTTTTTATCTTGCATGGGCGTCACAACTCAGCAAGCAACCCGTTTTTGGAGTTCTAGTGGATGCATGTCATGCATGTCTTTTGTGCACTGATCGACAACTATGATTATTGGTATGTCATTACAATCTTATTGAAGTCTATTTCATATTTTATCTCAGTCTTTGTTATATTTGGGGTTTGAGCACGTAAATTAATATTGCATGCAAAAACAATTGATACCTAAAACCATAAACATAATATCAGTTTGGGATATTACAACAACTATAGTGCAGCTCCTTTGTTGTCCTTTCTTGAAGACGCCAGGGCATTTAGATGCTTTTTACTCGACACTTGGTTCACGCTTGAGCATAGTTTGATATTACGTTGTTGCTTTATGAGCGCTCCCTTTTGCGTTCTTGATCAATCAATTAACAGTTGGCGTTGTGCACCATAATGCTCCCGTGGGCTCTCTTGTGGATGCTTTTGAACATTCACATGACATTTTGTTTCGGTGATGCATTTAATAATGGGCGTTCCTCCATGTGCTTTTGACTTTATGCATTCTTTAGTGTTTAACATTTGGATGGGCGCCCTCCTTTGTGCAGTGGGTGGAATCCTCCTTTGTGCAGTGGGTAATATCCCACATGCACAGTAAAATAGTTGATTAACTTTTTATATGGCTGGGCATCCACGATGATACTCGACGTGTGGTGCAAGGCTTTTGATCCCTTGTGAGCTCTAGCTTGGCAAGCTTTCGGACTTGGTTATGGGCTTGGAAACTGTGGCAGCTTGGCTTGACATTGGCATTGGACTTTGAAATGGGACAAAGCACCCAACATTTTTCCCTTTAATAATGTATCCCTTTTTTTCATAGCCACATGACATGTATAAAAAGCTTATGAGTAAAGCAATGGATATATGTCATAAAGTAATAATCTTTTGCCTTTTTATATAAAAACTATTATTTTAAACAAAAGATAAAAAATCCTTTTCTTAAAATAATAAACCTTATTAAATTTCATGATATCCAGGTTAACTAATGGTAGAATTTGCACATAGGATAAGGATCTAAGAAAATAGGTGGCCTTCTCAACAAACAAAGACACACGAGACAACATTTTGGTAATAGTGAACCTGGCAATTTTGACGAAAAGTTTGGAAGCTTCGACAGAGTGAACAATAATAAAACTTAAGGTGATGTCAGGCTAGAGAAGTTGACGCAAATACAATAACAACTTGGCTGACAGTGAACACTAGTCTGCCTGGACACTCTGCAGTGCCACTCCTTTAGACAAACTAGGAAAAACACTGCAAAATATTGGAACTTGGCCAAAATTTTTGACAATGTAAATATGAGTGCTAACATGATGAATAAGGGCATACTTGGTTGGAGATCTTGCAGTGTCTCTTTTTCATACTTGCATTATGTGATTTTTCTTTAGATTAGCATATGTGTCATATTTTCCCCTTTGGTACTTCAAAGATGCTGCATACAACAAATGACAAATATGTTTCTTGTTACTGTGTAATGTGTATCACATGGTTGTCTTTTTCCCTCACGTGAAGACCCCTTGTGTGTGTTTTCTATGTCATTTCCTTCTGAAATGAGCAAATGAGGTTTCTGTTTGTAGATGGAAACTACATTGAAAATAAGAGGAATGCCACTGGGATGATTTCTTCTCATGGAGTATTATCTATTTTACTTTCTATAGTTACCCTTTTGGCTTCCCTCTCTCTTTTCTATTTGATTGTCTACTCTTTCTTTCCTTAACCTAAGATTTAAGAACTGGTTAGGAGATGTTCTAGGGACTCTTTATTGCTGTTGTCAAATGTTCTTCTTAGTCCCATTGACCTATTTTTGTCCGTCATGGACATTAATATATTTAATTTCATTTCATTTATACTGGCATCGTATCAGAGCTATAAATATTAAAAGTTTATATACAAGGGCCTCTATAGATATTTTGGACCTTAGTAGCTTTTCTGTATTAATAATTGCTTCTGTTGATTTCAGGCTTCTTTGGCACGGGCATCAGGTTATGTATAGACAACTAGCAGCGTGGATGGTCTATGGTATCCTTCAAGATCAGTATGGGGAATTTTTCATTAGCAGGTAAATACTTGTCAGCTTAGTATCAAATAAATTATTATTTTATATCATTTTCAACAAAATCGTTGCGACAATAATCAGGTGCTTATGAGAAAAAGGAGCCTTGCTTGCTTATTTTCTAAATTAAGGAATGATTTAAGTTTTAACTCTGGCAGTAAAATAATATAAGGTAAGATAATTTTCTTAATGTCCAACTAAAGACCACGAATGTAGGTTAAAGGGACTAAGATAGTACATCCAATGTTAGTACAAGGTGGAAGTGCCAAGCTATTTCCTAAAATAATGCTAAAAGCATTTCAAGATAAGATAAGAAAATCTTATCAATGTCCAACAGATGACCAGAATGTTGATCAATGGGTCTTAAAAGTACAACCAGTGTGAATAAATAATGGGAACTTGAAAGCTACTCTTATTGCTGTACTAAGAGTAGAGAGAGAATTAGTCAATAGAAATGCATGTAGTGCAAATACAAAACTATGATCAAAACCATGTCAACCATACAATGATGTCGATGAATCTTTGGGGCTGAGAGTGCTTGGCGGTGAAATATTTGGGGGAGGCTTGGATCGATGAGGTGCATCATTCCTAAGATCCAAAATTGACGGGAAGAATATTCAAATTGAAGACTAGGCATGGGTGGACTTGGAGATTAGTACTGTGTTTAGAGCTAATCTGACACTAAGACCTTCTAGAGCTGGTTGGTGTGGTGGCCTAGTAGGATTTGGAATTAGAGCTCCTCAAAAGTCTTTTGGAGGTCGGCCTACCCATCTAGGCTTGAGGGGGGTGGGTAAGAGGGGGGTCGAGAAGATCTCCGAGGCCACACTGATTTAGTATCTAAAATAACCTGGTCCTCAGCTTGCCATTTGCTGCTATTGACGAATGTGACATAGAATAAGGAAGTGATCCCCTGAATGGGATCTAGTTGGGAAGGACAGTAGAGGATCCTTGATTTGTGTTGGAAAACCTACTACATGAACAGAGTTCGGTAAATTTTGTCCAGATAGCAGAACAAGGTGGAGAGAGAACCTCTCATTCTTTAATAGAGGCAGTGAAATTGCCCTTTGATCTCATAGTAGATTCAATGTTTGAAAATGTCGTGCTTCTCCAACTTGGCCTCTTGTAAGTGATAGAGTTTGCAAGTCCTCTTGGGACAAGGGACATGGTGATCTGTGTTGACCCGAAGTTGATGGGAGCCCACTTTGAAATGACCAAGGGGGATCCTAAGGGTGTGCATTTAATGTCTGTGTATACTGATGTTTGAAATCCTAGAGATTTTGCAATTTCTGTAAAAATAAAGTAGTAGTAGTGTTCAATAAATGAGAGAAATCATGCGATGATGTGTGAAAATGGGCCTACTTGACCCCTATTTGTACTGGTAAAGTAGTCGTTGTTGAGTTCAACCCTTTAATGTAAAATAGGGCTGCCTTTGTTTATTTTAATGTGGGTTCATACCTTGTAGATCTGCTCTAGGTGAGCCTGCATCACACTTGTGCATTAAACTGGACTATATTTGTCATTAAAATTTCTCTGATTTTCTTGGAATTTCAGCTATCATTTACTACACACAGGATGCAGAAGGCCAATTCCTTTTTGATAAGAGTACTGATACTGAGGAACATAACAGGGATAATATCTTCACATGTCTTAAAGTTGAATTTTATATGCAGGAATGTCAACTGTGATTGAATGTCCAAGTGTCATAAAATGGCTATGTTTACAGTAAATGTTCTTCTAAAGCGCTTTGCAAGTTGGTGTTGAGATCTCTAACACAATTGCTATTTGAACTTCTTTATGTGCTTCATATTGCTTGTCATGCTATTTCAGATATATATTGAAATTCAATTTTCATTGATATTAGGTTGAAGCACTGATTAAGAGTCAAGATCAAATGGTTCTTTATGAGTTTGCAAAGATTTTTTATGAATAACTTATCGCAACAAGTATGCTTGAAATGTGTGTGGAATCCTTTTTTGGTGTACTACGGTTAAATACAATCAGTTATATCTTTTTGAACTCATAGATAGCATGATACTTTGAAATGTTCTGTCCTGAATCTAGTTTTTATTTAATATGATAATTCTAGCTAAATATTTATATTCTTTTTCAATGTTTAGACAGCATGGTGGGGATATGCCACATGGTTTACAACAGTCTGGTCTTGCCATAGAGAGATCAACATTGAATGCTCCAGAAGACACAAAGTTGTCTAATTGGCATACAGGATTTCATGTTTTCCTGGTATAAACCATTTTTAATCCTTTTCCCTTCCATTCATATTTTTTTCATGTTAGTTTAAATTATAACTGTAGACTGTAGTAAAGAGCTTATTTTGTTCTTGTATCTGTTTCAAAATTTTATAATAATTCTTGCCATACTCAAAAACTTATTTGATGGTGATCTGCCTTTACTTTGCTCTCCTTCAATTCTGCCAATCATGGCTTTTCCATATTTTAAGCTCTCTTATGTCATGTGCCATATGAATATCCACACCATCCTCTTTCATATTCCAGTGAAAAGTCAACAGTAGAAGCTCAGAAGATTCCTTTGTCAACATCCATATATGTGATTCCTTTGTCTCTGCATGCTGCCTCTTTATTTTGACAACTTAGAACCTTCTATGAGGCCTATCCAAGCCTTTGGACCACTGTTGGTTGATTGTTAACAACTTTGACATAGATCAATCATACCACATGCTGTCATGCACACATTCCAATACCCAACTCAATAGAAGGTTTGCCTTAGCTGGAAATAAAAGTTGGTGTATAAATACACCCACTTCAATATAAGGTTGGACAGCCAAAAACAGGAGCGGGTGTATAAATACCCAACTCAATATAAGGTCAACTGTAGCTGAAAATGAGAATGACACCCTTGTATTCAAGTCAAGGATATTTGAGAACAACGGACATTCTTCTTGAACAACACATTGTTCTCAATGAAAATGGATGAGAGTGCCTCATTACAAGAGCACTTACTCAAGATCAAGGATATTCGAGAACAACTGGTTGCCATTGAGTGCAAGATGGATGAAGAAGACATGGTGGTAATCACATTGAAATTTGAAAAGCTTATGGCATGCTTATGAGAACTTTATTGAGACTTTGAACATTACCTATACTGTTGTTGACATGAAGTTTGATGAGCTTTGCTATAAGCTCTTACAGCAAGACAGATGGAAGAAACAGTTCAATAGCATTAGTACGATAGAGAGTTTTGAACATGCCTTTGTTGCCAATTTCAAGGGCAAAGGTAAATGGACGAAGAAGAAAGGTCAGAGCAGTGGAGACAATGCCACACAAAGTCATAAGAACATCACTTGTCACTTCTGTGGCAAGGCAAGCCATATGAAGAAGCTCTACATAAAGAGGTTGGTTGAACAAAAAATCAATGAGGGAGGGTCTCAATAGAAGGCTCATGTTGTAGAACAAACAGAGGAGTTAGCCTTCTATGCATTCATGCCTAAGCAGACAAGTGATAACCATAGGTTGTCTATGTGGTACATTGACTCAAGTGCATCCCGCCATCTTACCAACATATAGGGCTAGTTTATGGAGTACACTCCTAGTGTCTTTAGAAATTCATTGATCTTTGGTGGTGGTGAGGACTCAGGAGTATATGGTTGTTGGGAAAGGAAATGTTCAGTTTTTTTTTGGAGGTAACTTGCTTATTTTCCTTTATGTGCATCATGTGCAAGGTACGGAGCTTAATCCACTATTAGTTAATCAAATTATGAGACATTGTCCTTAGCTTTCCGTTAACTTTAGCGTCCACAAATGATATGTAGTTGACAAGGAGACTCATAAGGCCATTGCTAATGGTGTGGAGGATCATGGACTATTTTGACTAGTTGAAAATGAAAAGGTCAGAGAGCATGCATTGGCAGCCAAGAGTGCATCAGACATCGGTACACTTTGGCATCAACAGTATGGGCATCTCAACCTTGCCGACCTCTCTCAGTTGGCTCGAGAGAATTTGGTAGATGAACTTTTAGATTTCCAAAAGAAGATTCAGGGAGTATGTGGAGCTTGTCAGGAAGGGAAGCATCACAAAACACCATTTGGTGAAGGAAAAGCTTGGAGAGCAAGCAAAGTCCTTTGACTGGTGTTACCGTTCAAACTAGCAGGCTAGACTTGCAACACCAGTTTGAGCTTTATGTTAGTGAATGGAAATCATATAAGAGACTTGAACTACTGTCACCTTTGTTCAATCTCTTAACTTCTTCGGGAATTATAGTGTTGTCCCAAGGGGAGAGCCCTTTAGTATACTTGTCAACATAGTCATACAAACCAGTGTTACACGGGGACTCGCCCCCCTCACTACCTGCGCCCCGGGGGCTCGGGGGCTCCTGGGGAAACGTTTCCCAGCGCCCCCAAAATCAGGAAACTCTTGGAAACTCACAAGGGGGCGTGTCCCCTTGTTCTACAGCGTGCTCCGGTGAAGGGGGGCTCCCACACGCCCCCTCTAGAAACTGGGGGGTTCCTAGACGCACCCCACAATTTTCCCAATTTCAGTTTAAAAAAACAAAATTTTAATTTTAATTGTTGTTTAGTCTCTAATTCAGGCTTAGTCTTTAGCAATTTACTATTTCACTATTTTAGCATGCAATATCATTGATTCAAGTTTTCAATTACAATAACTGAAATTAGAAATATCAATATCAAGATTCAAATGACAAATTTGAAAATTATCATGATGAATTGTATAACGTGTTTGTATTCTTAATTTTCTATATTCTGATTTACATTGCACAATGATAAACTTAGTATTTACTATTTATTATTTACTTTTAGTAGTTTACATGGGATGAATCATTGAATTGTTATTGCTGGGATTTAATAATTTATAATATTAATTTTTGTTAAGACTTGGACGTCCCCCCGCCCCCTCACCCCCCCCCCACGAATTTCGCTAAAATTTGGGGGTGGTCTCCACACACCCCCAATGTGCGTTTCCCCGCTGCCGCATTCCTGCATCCGAAACTTGGGGGAACATTGATACAGACACCTCCAACTGCCTTATGGCATTGATCAGTGCCTTTAATGGAGCCAAGTAGAGAATGAAGAAGACATACCAAGTAAAATTAGGCCAATTAAGGTGCTTGTCTGATATGGGTACTGTCGGAGAAGCGGCTGATTAATAAATCTTTTTGTTCATAATGATCAATCTTTGAGCATGCATTGATAGAGCAAATTACTGTAGCTTAATTGAGTCAATGTTAAACAATGTATGATAATGTCTAACTGTTGGCATTATAACCCTTGCATTCAATATGTATAATCATTAAGGTCAACAATTGATCAATGTAATTCTACCATTCTAAAATCAGGTTAGAGCACTGTAATTGTCAAGCAGAGAGCAGCATTTAGCCTTGGAAATGTAGAGGTGTATATCAGTGACTCACGGTCTTCATTCAATAGACATATCTTTGCACTATCTCATTAATTAACCCAAAAGGATGTGAAACAGTCATTGCAAGCAGCTGCTAGTTTAAAGAGTAGACACCATCATTCATATTTTGCATTAAACAGCCTTCAAAATCTGCGAAGTACCAGCACTTTATGAAAACCACTCTAATATATGTACGTCACTGTATGTCACAGGAACAACAGCTATTAATCCTTTTTAAACTTTTACAATTTTGTAAGCTGAAAATGGAGTCAACAGCTGCTTTACATACACTGGTTTGGGGAGATAAAGAGGTCTGAATTTGGTTGTCTTTAAAGTTTACACCACTTGTTCCAGGGATAAGCAGGTATGAAAATTAGGCTATCACAGTTATGGTAGGGGCAGCAGTTGTGAGACCAGCCCTAAAGGGCTTGCAAACACCCAATTGAGTTTGCTAGGGCACAAGAAGGCCCTTTTGAAGGAGACCAAGGTCTTTAGGCACCTCGCAGTAAGGAAGGGGCATGCACTAGCTGCAACAGCAGCTACTACAGGGTTCGGCCCTGCTCTAATGATGACACCCAAGACGGTTTAGGGTTAAAAAGGCAGCCCAAAAATTTCGTGCCCGAAATTTTAGGATCCTGAGATATTAGGGCCGAATTTTTAGGGCTGAGATTTTAGGTGGTTCGAATTTATCAAAGGTTAGATATTTTTTGGTTTGGGGATTTTGTCAATTTTTAGGGTTTTTTTATGGATATAAATGCAGCTAACTAGCCTAAAAATGCAGCCTAACTATAACAGAATAAATGCTGAAAATTTGAGTAAAGATTGACAAGAGATGGGAATTATGATTTCATCTCAATCCCTAGGGATTTGAGAGATCATGGCTAGTCTCCCTCTCTTGGAGTATTCCTGTAGCACTTGCAAACTCAGGGCATTACATATCAACCTCAAGGATTTAGTAAGTGAACCTAGCCAAGGAAAATGGAGAAGTCCAAGGCCCTAAAAGCAAAAAGAAACCCTAATGCAAGGTGTTTCCTCCATACAGAATTGACATAATATTGATAACAATCCCTAATTCAGAAAAAATGCATCAACACACCACCATTCAATCCACATAGAAGCATTAACTTACTAATATTCACCAAGATATGAGCAAAGAAAGAGCTTTAGGTTATTCTTGAGCATGTGTTTTAACTTTTAGCAAACAATTCTAGCATCAACCATAGCATGTGCAAAAGGAAACCCAAGATCCATCTACCATTCACCATGAAGCAAGAAGAGTCATCCAAGAGAAATGCACGTCACCAAGAGAGCTCATAAAGCAAGAGAAAAAAGAATAACCTCATAATAGAACCCTTTTCTTATGATTTTACAATGAGAGGAGGATGCATATTTATTCTAATCTATCCTCAAATATTTAATTTGAGCCTACATGTCCTAAATTAAAATAAAATAAAATAATAATATTTATTAGGTAACTTCTACATAATTAAGGAATTTTACCCAAAAATAGACAAAAAATGGTAAAATAAGCTAAAATAAGCTGAGAAAAGGCTTCACTAGATGAAGTAGTGAGCCAAGGGGGGACGTCATGCCCCATTTAACCCCAAAATGCTGAAAGTCCGTCAATGTCCTCGTCCAGGACCTTGTAGGCTAAGTGGTGCATAATAGCAGCAAGAAAGGTGCAGTGGGATGGAGGCATCAAAGGAGGGGTCTTTGGAAGCTGGAAAAGGTCCAAGTGGGTGCCAAAAGGTGTGCTAAGAGGAGATAACAGTTCTTTACATAGCGCAATCACCTCTGCAAGTCAAATAAACAGGATGGGCATGTGCCCCAGTGGGTCACCCCCCAGAAGCCTCGAAGCACCGACCAATGCGCATAAAGCCCTGCATGGTGGAGATAACCATCACACTGAAGGGGTAGTCAACAACGCCATTCAGCCAGGTACTTATGATAATGAAACCAAGGGGGCCGACCTTGCCCAATCTAGGGGTTAAACAACCCCCAAACGAAATATCCATGCAATATATCCCACTTTGGCTTGTACAATAAAAAATTTGGACCCCTTGCTCTAGCCTTAGCCTTGTTGGAACTCTATAGTAGCTCTGCCATGTAACAAGTTGGTTGATGCAAACATCTATGGACCAATGAACATGGCATCAAACACTGGTGCCATGTATTTCCTTCTTTTTGTTAATGATTATAGTAAGAAGATGTGGGCGTATTTTTTGAAGTTAATATCTAATGTGTTTAATGAGTTTCAAAATTTTAAAGCATTTGTAGAAAAAGTGTCTAGTTGTGCTATAACCACTTTTAGGTTTGAAATTGGTGGATGATTTTGCTCTGAAGACTCCAAATGTTTTTGTGCTAAACATGGGATCCAAAGGCAATACACTACACCTTACACTCCATAACAAAATGGAGTGGTTGAGAGATGGAACCACATAGTCACAGAGATGGACAAATATGGTGCAAAACAGGTCTATTCCCGACAGGTTTTGGGCTAAGGCAGTGTTCACAAGTGCATTTGCTAAACAAATCTCTAATGTTGGGAGTGATGTAGAGACCCTTGAGAAAGAATGGAATGTGGGAGGAAGCCTAGAGTTAGTAATCTAAAGGTTTTTGGTTCTACTATATATGCCTGGATTCCATATGAGAAGAGAACCAAGCTAGAACCTAGGAGCAAGAAATTGATGCTTTTAGGGTACAACAACATTTGTAAATCTTGCAAGTTGATTGATGTGGAAACCAAATAGGTGAGCTTTAGTAGAGATCTCGTAGTTGGTGAGGAAGTTGGACCATTCTTTCTTCTTTTTTAGAGTTAAAAATTACCATGGAATTTCCCATTATGGCTCAGGATTTAGGTGTACAACTTTAGATAGGTCCACCTAAAAGGGAGGAAGATTCTAAATATTTTGAGGAGTCTCCTAGATCTAGTCCAGTAATCCCTAATACACATAGCTCAAATCTGCATTCTTGTGACATAGGTACAAGCAACTGAGTTCTAGTTTCGACACTGACTTGGATGAGGAGGTTTCCAAGAAGAAACCCAAGTGGTGGCACACCACCATTGAAGATCTTTGGGCAACATAAATGATTGAGGAATGATAATTGAGAGGAAAGGGAAAACAAGAACCCAACATGGTTAACTTTGCTCTTATGACCAATAATCAAGAAGTGTTCGAGCCACAGGTGCTCGATGAAGCTTAAAGGAGACCCAAATGGGAGAAGGTCATGATTGCTGAACATGAGAGTTTGATGAAATATCAAACTTGGGATCTTGCAACAACTCCACAAGGGGAAACCCATTGGCTCCAAATGGAAGTACAAGGTCAAGTACAAGGCAAATGGCACATTTGACAAGTACAAGGCAAGGCTGGTGGCTAAAGGGTTCTCTCAATAAGAGGGCATTGATTATGAGGAAAGCTTTGCTCCTACAACAAAGATGGACACCATTTGAGTAGTTCTAGCCATGGAAACATAGTGTGGTTGGATGGTCCATTAGATGGACATGAAGAGCGCCTTCCTCTATGAAGATTTGAGGTTTCAGGGAAGGAACACTTTGTTTGTAGTTTAAAGAAGGTCAAGTACAAGGCAGATGGCATATTTGACAAGTACAAGGAAAGGTTGGTGTTTAAAGGGTTCTCTCAATAAGAGGGCATTGATTACGAGGAAAGCTTTGCTCCTACAACAAAGATAAATACCATCTGAGTAGTTCTAGCCATGACGACATACTGTGGTTGGAAGGTCCATCGGATGTACAAGGTCAAGTATAAGGCAGATGGCACATTTGACAAGTACAAGGCAATGTTGGTGGCTATAGGGTTCTCTCAA
>LPNX010141530.1:302690-448861 GCA_001517045.1 Pseudotsuga menziesii
TCTCACTGCCGAACCCTCGCTAGCTGAAGACACCGTCTCCAACCCCAACTGTCGCGGTTGCACGCTGTGCTGCTGCTCGAAACTCCAAAATCAATCAACAATAACAATAGATATTCTCTTTGGTCCAATAACCCTTCTTAAATAGAATGGCATGTACTTTTAGGGTTTGCATGCCACTTTTAGGGTTTACGCTTCACTTTTGCATGCATGCAATTCTAATTTCATGTTGACTTTAACACTAAAATAAGGCATGCATGCTCCGCATGCTTTATGATATGAACTCTTATGGCCTTCTTACTACATTGATGACTTAATAATACTGAATTGATGTACCTTTTTGCTCCTAGTGCTATTAGTCCTCATTTATTCCCTTTTTATAAAAACAGAACATTACAGCCCTCCCTCGCCAAAGATTGCTTGTCCTCAAGCAATGCTAATGCAAATCCACAATCAATCAACTGAACCAACTGAATCCGGGGATTATCCCAGGGTCCCAAATTATCCTAGGAGATCTGTAGCACCCTTTGCTCAAAACACTGCACTGTACGGTACCATCACCAGAGACCTCTTGAAAGCATCCTCTAGCAATCACTAAACTATCAGTCACTGTAATCCCAGGGTCCCAAATCAATTTGAGAATTGCAGAGGTCAAAATGCATCCACCGCTACCCTGCGTAGTATTGACATAAGGAGCATCATGTAGACTCCCAAGTAACGCCATCGGTAAAGACTGTATCCATCCCTCATAAGGTCTTCGACCTGGATCCCAATGCAAACTTGTGCATATTTCATCCCAAATATCTAAAGGCTCTTGTGGGACTATACCCTTGGCTAGGAATGTCTTCCCAAGAATAGCCCACTCAATAGGACACCAACTCTTAATCTCTCTCTAATCCAACCCCCGAAAAGTACCTTGTCCATAAGCACCATCATAAGGAATACCCCTTCTGATTTCAACTGGAATGCATATATACTGTGGGTCAATTTCTCGATCCTCGCCAACCTGTAAAAACCATCCGCCATTATGCAAATGTGGACTCAAGCTACTGCAAGCCCTGTCTATGTACTCCTTAAGAGGACTGCTTTGAAATGCAATAGTATGTTTCTCCTGCTGCCCCATCAAGGAATCTAACTGTTGTTCAATACTAGAAATCCTGCCTGCTGACTCGGTACATACAACTCGAAGAACTGTAAACTCAACATCTCGTTGAACTATCGTGTCTCAGAGTATCTTGGTCCTTTCTTTCATCGCTAGAATGCTTTCTTTAACATGTTCAATCTTCTTTCAGTGACTATCATCTAGAAGCTCTATTTCATGCATGTATAAACTCTCCCTAACCTCCATGTGTGACTGCTCACTTTCTCGACTGTTGTGCTCATTGCCTTGCACCTCATGTATTTCGCCTGTCATAACTGTCTGGACTCCTGCTGTAGGTGATGAAGAGTGTACCAACTCCAACTCATCACACGGCTTGTTCACAATCTGACTAGCGAATGTGCTTGTGTCGCTAGACTCACAGGATGGCTCTAATGCATCTCCTCATGCACATCCTCATCATGTATTGTTAACTCCAAATGAAGCTCACCAACAACCTGTACTTCATGCTCATCTTTCTTCCCTCCCCCAACTATGTCTTTAAGGAGATCCTCATCCAAATCCTTGTGCTGGCTCCTGAACTTGATGGTGTAATAATCTTGAAAGGACAATGCTGCACATACCTCATCACCCAAGGCTAGATACTCCTGATATCGAGGCAAGTGTTGAAGTACTGCTAACCTCTGCCAATTTCCAGTCAAGATCCTTCTCATTGTCTTCATGTTCTCACAAGCTGGCAAAGAAAAACCCTTGTTCTGACATGCACTTCACCAACATCACTGACATGCATTTGCATGTACACGCATGCATCAACATGCACTTTTATTCAATTGCTATGTGCCCATAGCTAGCAAGGATCATGCTCTGATACCACTGTAATATCCTAAATACTGATATTCTCTAATGTTTTATGATAGTGCTGACTTGCACACTCAATCTCATACAAATTTGCAAAATAACACTGCATGCAAACTCGCCATGCAAAAATGCCCTAAAATATTGCTGAAATAGGGTTAGGGTTTTGCAGAGAGAAATTAACACTTACCATTGATATTCTGGCTGATAATGACTCCAGAGATAGCTGAATGCATAAGGATCCGGATGGGTGGTCTAATAATGCTTTTTTCCTCCGGTGTTACTGCCCTGTAGTACTGTAAAAAGCCTCCAGACTGAAGGTGACGTTTTTGTAGGAGAGGTTCGTTTGGGCTGAAACTTTCTGAGCTTGTCCGCTTTCTGATGTCGGAGAGATGGCCTGGCACATGCAGAGGTTTGGCTGCCTCTAAGTGCCCTGGCGAATTGATTAGTAGTTCTGTTGCTCATGCCCCCAATTGATCTGTTTGGATGATAGCTGCTCCAGGTGAGCAAACTGATGGCTGATAATCACTACATACCGTAGGATAGGCTTGTTGAGAAAGAGGAAGCTAATATGTAGGGCAAAGACTGGGTTTTGTGGTGTCCCAGCGAATCCTTCTGTGTTTTCCCTGCTACTTCCGACTGCAAACATGGATCTGCTAATAACCCTTCGAAATGTGCTGAATCTTCGAATACTGTAGTATATGATGGATGTAATGGATAAACCTGGATGATCTATCCCAATAAGAGACTAGGGCAGATAGCTCACTGCTGAACCCTCGCAAGCTGAAGACACCGTCTCCAACCCCAACTGTCGCGGCTGCACGCTATGTTGCTGCTCAAAATTCCAAAATCAATCAACAATAACAATAAATACTCTCTTTGGTCCAATAACCCTTCTTAAGTAGAATAGCATGTACTTTTAGGGTTTGCATGCCACTTTTAGGGTTTACGCTTCACTTTTGCATGCATGCAATTCTAATTTCATGTTGACTTTAACACTAAAATAAGGCATGCATACTCCGCATGCTTTATGATATGAACTCTTATGGCCTTCTTACTACCTTCTTACTACACTGATGACTTAATAATACTGAATTGATGTACCTTTCTGCTCCTAGTGCTATTAGTCCTCAGTTATTCCCTTTTTTATAAAAACGAAACATTATAGTCTATGATTGACAACTGTTTGGGCCACTCCATGAGTCTGTCTCATGCATATCTTTTTTGACAATGGAACAGTACAATAATCTCTCTATTTCTCTGCAACTTTGTAATACATTGTGTCTATGCATTAATCTTGTATGGTATTAGAGCCAAGGTCCATTGGCATCTGGGAGGATCTGAACCTAATTCCAGTGTATTTGGGAAAGACATGGTGAATAGTAAAGGCATCCTTGTACACAACACAGGAATAATAGATTGTATCCATGAGATTGTGGCACGCGGGAGGCAAGATTGGTATGGAGCACGAGAGAGCACCAACATAATAATCAGAATTTTAGTTATTGCGTGGATTTTATCTAGATAGTGGCACCACTAGAGGTGGATTCCAATAAATCAAATCATTGTTTATAGTATTGAGAGAAAATAAATACTTAACATTGATGAAAAAATTGCCGAAAAATCGGCCACCATGCTAAAAATTGTGATTCAGATTTTTATTAAACATCGTTTGACGACCCTAAATTTTGCCTAGGCCGTGGGGTGAATGTTTTAAAGTGGATTTTTGGGTTTTAAGAGGTCATTTTGCTTTACATATGTTGGGGAATTAGAGGGAGAGTGTTTACAACCATCAACTAACAGGTTTAGGAGAATAAATCCTTGCTTTCATCACCATCAAGCTTTATTTTAATTGGAGCTCAAATAAATTGCTAGCTTCCTATGGTGTTGGTCATCTGAAATCTCAAGTATTTATTCCAATTCCACCGTCTTACCTTGTTTTTTCTTAGATTTTTGTAGGGTTTTCAAAGTCCATGTTTTCTTGCCTCTAATCATCATTTTCCATAAACCAATTTAGAGGACTGTTTTTTTCTTAGCAATATTTGATTTTATTTTTTTTCCATTTTTTGGCCCTAGGGTTCAAGTTGAAGGCTTACTATTTCCTTGTCAAAATACCAAAGGTTTTGGATCCAATTTGACACTATGGTGAGCCCGAGGATGAGACAGACTATTAAAGGTTGTCTTATAAACTATGTGGCCAACCTATGACAGGAGGGATTAGCCGGCTGAAATACTACTTGGCTAAAATCCCAAAGCATGATGTTCTGATTTGCATTGAATCAACCCCATAGATTATGCAAATGGCCCACAATGCTATTTATGAGAAGGACGAAAGAAATAAAGAGCCAACTGCTAATAGAGTTGAAGCTGTCGCCAATAAAGTGGCTAGATACTCAAGAATGATTGACAGATCTAGGACATAGGGCAGTGGGGGGGACTCCACGTATTCATTTTCCATGAGGGCCTCACCTTTCTTTGTTCAAGAGTTGGAGATGGGCCTCAACCTTCCATTTGATCAATGGTTAAAAGAAACGAGAAGCAAGAAGCGGATAGGTTTATGGGGAAGATGATTTCTTGGCTTTGAGCATCACAAAGGCCAATCCATTTTTCCAGCCAATGTTTGATGCTATTGATGTTGTTGGCCCAGAGTATAAGGTCCCTACAAACGAGGAGTTGCGGGGGCCAATTTTGCAAGCAAAAAGGAGTGACATCAATACTAGATTGGAAGAGCTAAAGAAGTCATGGAAATCCACTAGATGCATAGTGATGTCTGATAGTTGGACAATGTTATCATAGATCTCGTAGTTGCCCCAATAGATGAATCCTATATAGGATGGCAGAGGGGACATGCAACCAAAGTTGTGACCTACGAAAACCCTAACCCCCAAAAGATGGATGGTTTTCACGTCGGCCAGGGATTCCTTCGCTTTATGCCACTGAATGCACGAGTGACAATGGGGGAGACACGATCTTATCCCGAAAGGACAGATCTACAACTAATCACTAGATCAAGCCTAAAAATGTGAATATGTAAGGTGAGAGATGGAAACCTTAGATTTAAGGGATAAGCCACAATTTAAGGGATATTTGAGTACGGGTGTTTAAGGAATGTGAAAATGTTACTAGAATCAAATTAGAGTAGCGACTTAGGAAGTTTGAACAGATCTAGGGTTGGTGTGTTCGTTAAAATAATCAGACATTGGACCTTGGGGGGATTTCATCACAAATGTGGGAAATGCCCAAGACGAGGTTGATTTAATGAAATTAAGGCTTCAACACACCTAATTGGGTAATATGATTGGAAAATAAAATACCCAACTGGAAACCGGAACCAAAACAAGGGGAATTAACCAGCATGCAAAAGAGGGGCGTTTTCTCTCAAACTGGGATCAGTGCCTGGAGGTGGGCAAAGGAGTCCAAGCTTGACGTTTTTGAGGGAGAGAGGGTTTTTTGATATGCCGCACAAAATCCAGATCGCCAAATTTTCTAATTCTCGATGCAAATGGGTCCGGTGATTTTCCTACTACTAAATGAGGGTTTTTTCAATGCAGGAAATGATGGACAATGCATGCAGAAAATAAAACAAGGAGAAATTACCTGTGAAACGTACCTGGATTTTGTAAAATGCCTGTGAAATGATGAAGAATGCCACTTTCTGGATAAAATGAATGTTTTCGGAGTAGATCTTGACAGAATTGAGCTTCAACCAATCACCCTAGTGCCCCCTTCTACTTGCCAAACCAGAGAAAACCAAATAGTAAGGCAAATGAATGAGATATGTTAGATAAAGAAAGGAAAAGGCAATAAAAGTTCATAAGAAAGAGTTACTCCTTGAACCAGACACCCGAGAGTGGAGACAGGGTGAGTTTCCCCACAGTTGCGTCCTGCCTAGCGTGCCTCTTCAACCTGCAGAAAAATGGGTAAAGGAAAAATGCAAGATATATCCCGAACGACGCTCAGTATAGAAGAGTAGCAATGTCAATCATCAAAACATCAGATCAATTCCACAAAGTACACAGAGAGTAATCCTAGACAAAATTCTCTTTATTCAAATTCCGGTGTCAATGCTCATGAATTACAATGGGGGAGTCACCTCTCTTATATAGTTTTGGAGAAACATAAACCCTAACTTTCTATTTCATCCAACGGTTGAGATTAGAACATGATTAGTGGTGGAGATCCACAATACATAACTCATCACATGGATCAAGTGACCGAGTCAACAAAGGGGGCGCACTTTGCTCAAGAACACCTATCCTAAGTCAAACTCAAAATATAACATAAAGTGTGATACAATAATACACCTCAGGGGTCACTTAGGGGCTTAATTCACCCTAGGCTCTTTTACAACTTCAAATCATATGATATAACAGTGAAATACATCAATAGCCAATCAGAGGGGGCGCCCCTTGGGGGGCTTTCCTCACTGGCTAAGCCATAATAAAATAATCCGGACATTTGCTGACTGAAAACTGAAGGATCTACTCTCCAAGATCAAGTACAATTAGTACATATGCATAAGGTCACCAATACCTTAGCATCTCACCAACTATCATATCCATGATCAATCACTTCACAAATTTACACGACGTTCAACCAATACTATCCCCAATGTATAATAGTTGAAGTTTTCACCATCTATGATAATCACTAAAGCTGAACAAGGTTGCCATTCCTATAAACCCTTGAGTCACAAGTCAACCAAAAGATATTGGCCAATAATCATCTATCATATAATGAAATAGCCCCTCCCAGGCTTCGAAAATCAGCAATCAATCAAATGATTATGCATGCCTATAATAGGCATCGATTTACTCCAAAAATTGACAAATACTGGGACAAACCAGCCACCTATCATAGGTCCTCTTGGGCATCACACCTGATCAAATATAGAGCATATATCGACCATCATTGAAGTAGATCCTCCACCTACAAAAGGTGGTTGATATGTTCCAATAGACGTCAGTGTGTTTTCACCTCGAAGTGAAAACACACTGACGTCTATTGGAACATATCAACCACCTTTTGTAGGTCCTCCTTGGCATGAAACCCATTTAAAATAAATCCATGCCAGCAAACAATCAACTAAATCTACCACCAATCGTAGGTGAAAACATATTGGCATCCCTTGGAACAAATCAACCACCTATCACAGGTCATCCTCGGCATCTCACCCTTTGAAAATAACCCCATAACTGTGATCCATGAAGTAGATTTACCACCTATCTGAAGTGATACACTCACCATAGGATCAACGAGGGTTTTGACCCATCAAACCCTTCATGGGTGCAAGTGCTCATTTCAAGCATACTAGGGTTTCACCACCCGATAGCATCTCCTAGGTACAACTACTGAAAAATATGTGGCCTTCAAATCGGCAAGAAGACAATCATAGTCCAATCAGCTCTAATACCATGTAGACATTTCAAGAATTAGGCAACTAATGCAAATTTTGAAAGTTCACCTCAATTTCAATTGTGACGTTTCCTGGATCTATTCCCTGAACATTTAGACTCAGTACTGATCTGAAATATTAAATTACAGTAGTAATATTTCATTTTCTATCAACCCAATTTCACCATGTAGCGCGAGAGAACAAAATACTATACTAGTGTCCTTAAATACCACAAATGGTACAGCTTTTAGGTCACTCTTTTTAAGGCATATAACAGATCTGAAATGTCTTATTACAGCATATTATAACAACAGTAAATATGCTCATTTTTCTTCAAGAGATGTATTAAATCACTTAACCAATTCAGCTATATTTTTATTCAAAATCAGCATGAACAACAATGGCTGAAATCTACTCAATCAATCAAGAAGATGACATAAGCTGAAAGTCAACTCTCCAAGTAGACAATATTTAGACAGGTGGAAACTCACATATATTATATAAAACAATTACATATCACAATTTTATCACAAAGCTAGTATAAGTCAAGCTTCCAAACCCTAGCTAGTGAAACCATAAGAAAACCCTAGCCACCAACTCCTTTAGCCTAGGAATGACTCATAACCAAAGTTGGTCACCCCACCAAAGATCTTCAACATGATAGCATCAACACCAATAAGTCCTTAGCGCATTCAACAAGCTTTTATCACACATGCTTTCCACATTAGCATTGTTGTCTTTGTTAGGGAGTGCAATGCCTATCCATGTTGCATTACGCAAGTACATGTCACGGCAACTCTAGCACTAGCCTCCAAATGTACATGTCCATCTCAGGGATTGAGTCTTCAAATCCTAAGTCTCAACTCTTATATTAACATGAGAACTTTATGAAACATTAATGATACAATAATCAAGTTTTCTTTGAAGCAAGACATGACACCGAGATCAAGATTCATCAAATGAGTCTCTCCATGATCCTACCCTACCTTCACATTCCACAAGAATAATGTTACGAAATCATGCAAAATATTGGCTCCACTCTCCATGTCTTCTACTAGGGTAGAAACCCTAGTGCTACAATAAGATCCATAACAAATGTCATCATCTTCAGTGTCATGCTCTTCTCTAGGGTTTACATGCATAACACAAATGCTGGCATTAGTAGAGCACACAAGAGAAATCTCCCCATTAACATGCAAGATGTCTCTCTCTTCCGTTGTCTTCTCCTAGGGTTTCCTCATGAACCATAGTGTCTAGCTCCTATGGTTTTCTCATGAACCTTAATGTCTTGCTCTCTACAAGACCTCTCTCTCTTAGGGTTTCCTCATGAGACCTAATGTCTACTATACAAAGATAGAGTAAAGTGATGGTAATGTATACAAGAGCTCTCTCATTTCTTATATATATGAGAGGTGAGGGAGGCTAACATAAAATAATGACATAATGTATACAAGTAACCAACAAGGCACCCCCATGTGGATTGCTTTACACTACAAGGATGTACATGTGTCAAACTAGGGTTTATGCAACACCCAAAGTGAAAGCCCCACCAAGCATGATACTCCTCGGGTTGATTGACCCTCCTCCAAGATGGTATGTTCTCCAACAAGTTGATAGTCCAAAACTCCCTCTTCCATGGTGTTCTAGTTTTTGAGTGTTTTCATGGAAGGTGCTTCTTCTCTAATTGTATGCTACATGTCTCTGATGTGCCTGTTGCTACTCTCATGTGTGCCAGTGTGGTTAGAAAGTTTCATCCTCAATGTATGTGTCCGAGCCATCACCAACCTTCATGGACCATGCTCCTCAACCTAAGCGTCCTAAAGTCAAATGTCCAACCTCCAAGGGCTAAGCGCCATCCTCCAAGTTCCCAACGCTCCTCCTCCTAGGTAAGTACCTCCCATGATCAACAACTGACTCTCCCATTGTGTGCATCCAATGTGTTAGTCATCTTGTCTATTTGGGTAACAACCTACTAGGTAGGGGCTCTAGGCCAACACTCTATCCAAGCTCAAGCATTGACTCAAAGTGAGCCATTGCTATGTCCATGAAGCATCGCCAAGGAGCTAGGAGGGATATTACTGTTAATATTCCATATGCTTAGCTAGATATCATTAGTATTCAATTCAATTTCACAACAATAGCATATGCATGATCACTGAAAGAAACACAGTCACAAGACAGACACAGATTTATCCTAGGAAACCCTCAAGGGGAAGAAAACCTAGCAAAACTTCCTCTATATAGATGTATCAAAAGTACAAAGAGAAAACCCCAAACATGTACTACATCTCCTTGCTGGTATGTCTCTCTCTCTCTCCTATGCGCTATACACAAGTGTGTGAGTGTGTTCAAATGAGGAACACACCTCCTCTATTTATTCTCTTTCTTCCACTTGACTTTTTCCCTAATCAAGTCGGCCCCAACAAACTTATTGGGTCGACTTCACCTAGGAAGACACAAAACAATATTATATTATATTCAGGAGGGTTCTATTGACCCGACTTACAACGGAGGTTTTACCTCATGACTCTATGATGACCAAATACAATAGTAACTTCTTGATGGAGGAATAAAACATCTCCGATAGGTTACATCAATAAAATACATTTAGAACATTCTTCGAAGTTACAATATTTCAACACCCCCCCTTAATGAGAACGGTATTCTATTGACAATAACAACATCGACTGTAGGAGCAAGGAGAGAGAACATCTTCAACAATATTAAGGCTATAAATCTATACGTCATTGGAAGTTTTCAACAACCATTAGCAACTGGAACATCTTCAACATCTTCTGTACTGGAACATCATCTTCTACATTACTGAGTCTTCATCTTTGATCTTCATCTTCTGCAGCACTGAGTCTTCATCTTTGATCTTCATCTTTTGCAGCACTCGATCGTTTGATCCTTTGCAGTACTCGATCACTCGATCCTTTGCAACAACACTTGATCTCTCGATCAACATCATCATCAACAACAATATAACATGCAACGCACATGATCCAATTACGGGATCATCAACCCCTATCACTTTAGGACATAGGTCCAAGGACGATGCAATCCTGAGCCACTTACGAGATCTTCAATCCCTCTCACTTTAGGACATAAGTCCAAGGACGATGCAATTTTGAGCCACTTACGGGATGGTCAATCCCTCTCACTTTAGGACATAAGTCCAAGGACGATGCAATTCTGCGCCACTTACGAGATGGTCAATCCCTCTCACTTTAGGACATAAGTCCAAGGATGATGCAATCCTGATCTTTCACGGAGAGAAAAGTCGAAGGATCACTTTTAGGACTAGTGTCCAGGGATGATACAATCCCACTGTAACATCATCAATTTGCTCCCCCTTTCGAGGAGGGTCCACATCATCATCAACTTGCTCCCCCTTTCGAGGAGGGTTCATATCATCATTCAAACTGCTCCCCCTTTCGAGGATGGTCCATATCATCATTCAACCTGCTCCTCCATTCGAGGAGGGTCCACATCATCATCACTGTTCCTCCTTGTGAGGAAGGCCTTTTCGAACTACACCAAGCTTGTCACGAAAGTATTCAAACTTTATTCGAGACAGAGGCTTGGTCAATACATCAGCAACTTGCTCATCGGTACTCATATATTGGAGCTTTATAGCTCCCTTCTGTACCATATCCCATATATAAAAGTACCAAATTTCTATGTGCTTCTACTTGTCATGGAAGACTGGCTTCTCCATCATCTTTATACAACTCTGGTTGTCACATAGAATCACCGTGGTATCCAACTCCAGTTTAAATAGACTTGACATCAACTTCCGAAGCCATATGGCTTCACAGTTAGAAGAACAAGCTACTATATACTTTGCGTCAGCTATGCTGAGAGCAACAATGGAATGCTTCCTGCTAAACCATGAGATCATGGCGGATCCCAGACAATAACATCCACTTGAGGTGCTCTTCCTGTCTAAGGTACTTCCAGCCCAATCTACATCTGTATAACCATACAATCTGTAGTCATGATCTCCATCATAATATAGCCCAAAGTCTATCGTACCTTTAAGGTACCTCATCACATGCTTTGCAGCTATCACGTGAACAAGTCTAGGTTTGACTAGATACTGACTCAACGTGATCACAACAAAGCATATATATGGCCTGGTATTCCTCAGATACATCAATGACCCAATAACCTGTCTGTACTGAGTCACATCCACTAACTTTGATGATTCATCCGATAACGACTTCAGGTTGGTATCCATGGGAATGGCCATGGCTTTACAATCCAACATATCAAATCTTTTTAAGATTTCCACAACATACTTTCCCTGGTTGAGAAAGATTCCTTCTGGTCTCTTCCATACTTCCAGACCTAGAAAATAGTGCATCAATCCAAGGTCTTTCATCTCAAATTCTTCAATGAGCTTCTTCTTGCATTCTACAATCTGTTTCTCATTTCCTGTCAGAAATAAGTCATCCACATAAAGTAATAGTATGACAGGTTCATCATCCATAACCTTAAAGTAAAGGTTAGGGTCAACTTTACTTTTGGTAAAGCCCAAGCTCGTTAAGAAGCTATCTATCCTTCCGTACCAAGTTCTAGGAGCTTGCTTTAGTCCATACAGAGCCTTCTTCAACTTACATACGTAAGTCCGTCTGTCTCCGACTTCAAATCCTTGTGGCTGTTCTATGTACACTTCTTCCTCAATAACACCATTCAGGAAGGTTGTCTTCACATCCATCTGGTGTAAATTCCACTTCATCATGGATGCAAGTGCCATGATGGTTTTAATGGAAGTGTATCTTGTTACTGATGCAAATGTCTCTTCATAATCAATTCCCTATTTCTGAGAGAATCCTCTAGCCACAAATGTTGCCTTGTATTTCTCAATACTTCCATCAGCGGCATGCTTTATCTTGTAGATCCACTTGGAAGATACCACACTCTTGCCTTCTGGTTTAGGAACTATATCCCAAACATCATTCTTCATTATTGATTGGTATTCTTTCGTCATTGCTTCTACCCAGTCTTTCTTCTGTACAACTTCTTCATAACTGGTAGGTTCTTGATCTACAAGGTCACACATCAAAGCTACATAATTGGAGAATGGCTTTGATCTCTTGCTTACTCTTGTGGAGCCTTCTGGAGCTCCATACTTCTCTGCTTCTTGTATGATTTGTCTTACCCAAGCAAGGTTTCTCTTTCGTGATATATTCATAGGAGGAGGTTCTTGAGGCTCTAGCATATCATGGTCCTCTGATGTTTCATTTTCAGGGGAGGGTGCAACTTCTACATTTATGGGAGGTATATCTTCTTCATATACTTCTTCATGCTGGCACTTTCTGGATCTCTTGAGAGCTGCTTCTTCGTCAAATGTTGCATCTCTACTAATCTCCATGTGATGGAATCATGGAATGTATATTCTAAAGGTTTTGGAGACTTCACAGTATCCAACAAATATTCCCTTGTTTCCAAAAGGGTCCAACTTATTTTGGAATGTGAACATATACTGGACAACCAAATATTTTGAGATGGCTTACTTCAGGCTTCTTTCCTATGAACATTTCTTCAGGAGTCTTGAATCCAAGGGCACTATGGGATAATCTATTATGTACATAAACTGTTGTTCTTGCTGCTTCAACCCATAGATGCATAGGAAGATCTTGATCATGTATCATTGTCTTCACTGCTTCCATAATGGTCCTATTCTTTCTTTCCGCAACACCATTCTGTTGAGGATTGTAGGGAGTTGTTAGTTCCCTCTTGATTCCAGGTTCTTTACAGAAGGCTTCAAACTCTTTTGAAGTATATTCTCCACCATTGTCTGTTCTGAGTATCTTGATTCTTCTTTCTGAATGATTCTCTATCAAAGCTTTGAATTCCTTGAATTTTCCGAATACTTCATCCTTTGTTTTCAAGAAATATATCCATGTCTTTCTTGAATAGTCATCAATAAATGTAACATATTATTCATAACCACTCAAAGATGTGGAGGGCATTAGACCATATACATCTGAATGAATTAATTCCAACGTACCTTTAGTCTTTGTTTCACTCTTCGGAAATGGATTCTTGATATTCTTTCCTCTTGCACATCCTTTGCAAGTGCCTTCATGATCGATCTTCAAATCTGGTCAACCTGTTACTACTTTGCTCACATAGGGTAGTGCCTTGTAGTTGATGTGAGAAAGCCTCCTATGCCATAGTTCACATGGGCTAGTGGTCTCATGAACAAGAGATGTTTTTGAATGTGCCTTCAGTTTATATAATCCTCCTCCTTCACCATTAACAACTGCATCTTCAATTGAATTTTCTTTGGGCCACATAAGTACTTGTCCATCTATAAATGCAACCCTATATCCTTTCTTATCTAAAAAAGAGATAGAAAGTAAGTTCTTCTTCAAACCTGGTACATATAGGACTTCCTTCATTTTCATGGGGGTTCTAGAATCAAGCTTATAGATTGCTTCACCAATACCTTTGATAGAATATTGATAGTCATCTCCTAATGATATTTTTTGAGGAGAGTTCTTTTCTTCAAGTTTTGACAGAGTTTTCTTTTGTCCTGTCATGTGCTTTGAAGCACCACTATCAATAAGCCATGTATCTTCTTTAGGTGTCACAGACCCAGAGAGTGCAGAGAATAATACTATTGGACATTGGGTTCAGCGCTCACCATGAGTTTCGTGACATGGACTAATTGCCTCCCAAGATCCTTACTTTGGCGATTGTAGCGGAGATTAACACTTGTAGGTTTTGGTCTAACAACAATTGTGAATCCAACAAATGGTATCAGAGCAACAGGTCAAGGGTTTGAAACTCACTCGACTCGTGATGGGGGGGAGATTGTTGGACATTGGGTTCAACGCTCACCTTGAGTTTCGTGACATGGACTAACCGCCTCCCAAGATCCTATCTTTGGCGATTGTAGCGTAGATTAACACCTGCAGGTTTTGGTCTAACGACAATCGTGAGTCCAACAAATACATACTCTTCTGCATCTTCTTCTTTTGCTTGTTTTCTTCGAGGTCCTTCTTATTCTTCATCTTCAGCTAGATGTGCATGATGTCTTTTGTTGTTGTTCTTCTTATATTCTTCTTTCTTCAATGGACACTCTCTGGGAATGTGTCCTATCTTGTGACAATTGTAACATTGAAATTGGGAATAGTTTTTTCCTATGACTGTTTTCTCTTTTCCTTTGGAACCTCTTGGGAGGTCGAGACTCCTTGTGGCTTTCCTTCTTGAAGTTAGATTGACTTCTTCTTCTTTTGGTATGGGTGGCTAGGGCTTGATCATCTTCTTTTAGTAGAGCTTCTCTATTGGCTACTCTAGCCTCCTCTTGGATGCAATCTTCCCATACATTGTCAAATTTCATGCTTTCTTTTCTGGCACACATAGTCTGTATGAATGAATCCCAAGGTCTAGTGAGACCATTGAGATCAGTCATAACTAGTTCATCTTCATCAAGGGAGTCTCCAATGGCTTCTAGTTGCTCCTTAAACTGGGAGACCCTTTTGAAGTAGTCTTGAATGGATTCTCCTTGGCTCATCTTGGCAATTGAGCTCTCAATTTCATCTTTCTATTGATGTTCCTTCCTTCATACATTCTGAATATGGCATCATACATTTCCTTTGGGGTCTCTTTGGATGATACTTGAGGAATCAAGTGATCTTTGGTTGAATCAACAATGATCCTCATTTCCCTAATCAGGTCTTTCTTGTGCTTCTCCTTAGCTTCATCTTCTTCAGGTTCTGCAACTTCTCCTTCGATGTATTTGTCAAGATCATTCTCTTCGAGAATGAGACCAATCCTATATTTCCATGCTCGAAAGTTTTATATGTCTTCTAGCTTGTCCTCAAGCTTAGTGCTTGGGACCATCTTATCTAGGAGTTCACAAAAAAATGAAATTTCTCAAAATGCAAGACTGGCCTTACCAGGAGATGCGCTTGACTGAGGCGAGTCGGCTGGTACACTTAGTTTCTGGAGATTCCAAATCTTCACCCTTCAAAATTGACTTGCAAGATTTCAGTTTCTGCAGTTTTCTTGTTCAAAGCCAAACTAGGGTTTGACTTTCCTGGAGATCTACCCGCTCAAAAATTTCGATCCAGGGCTCAATAGATGCGCTCCAGGGAGGCGCAACTTTCAATGCAATCAGATCTTCAAAATTACATCTTTGACAGAAACCCTAATTTCTTGCGGGAGGGAGAGGAGAGAGAGTTTCACCTTGTGAAAGCTATTCTATTCAGGCTAGCTCTGATACCTTGTTAAGATTCCATATGCTTAGCTAGATATCATTAGTATTCAATTTAATTTCACAACAACAACATATGCAGGATCATTGAAAGAAACACAATCACAAGATAGGCACAAATTTATCCTGAAAAACCCTCAAGGGGAAGAAAACCCAACAAAACTTCCTCTATATAGATGTATCAAAAGTACAATGATAAAACCCCAAACAGGTACTCCTCCTTGCTGGTATGTCTCTCTCTCTCTTCTATGCGCTATACACAAGTGAGCATGTGTTCAAATGAGGAACACACCTCCTCTATTTATACTCTTTCTTCCACTTGAATTTTTGCCTAATCAAGTCAGCCCCAACAAACTTACTGGGCCGAATTCACCTAGGAAGCCACAAAACAATATTCTATTATATTCACGGGGGTTCTATTGACCCGACTTACTGTTATAACTAGACTTGCAGTTGCCCCTATGAGATGGATCCAAGATGGATGGTAGAGGGAATATGCAACCAAAGAGGTGAACCAAGATAGCCTCGACTCCCAAATGGATGGTTGTCACGCCAATCCAGGCAATCTTCACTTGATGTTATATTAGTCCAAGACAACAATGGGGGAGACCTTGACCTACTCCCGACAGGAGAGGTCAAACATAGACATCAGATCAAATCAATGGAAGATGAAAAACATAAGGTGTAAGGTAAAGTAAACCCTAGATCTATGGATGAAGTCACAAGATGAGTAATGGCTTGAATCAAGAAGCTTATGAAGTGTGAAATTGATCCAAGTTTGAAATACAAGTGACTTATGAGCTTTACTACTAGATCCAGGATTAAGGTACCAACAAATGATGAAAATATCCACTGCCTTGGGAACCGTGTCCAATGCAGGGAGGTTAAGGACAAGATTGGGGCTATCTAGTACCAATGGATAGACTTGATGAAAGGTATGACAGTATCAAAGTACCCAAGCCTCAGAGATAGGATCAAAACACAGGAAAAACTGACCACAAGAGGAATGCGCTAGGGTTTAGGGATTAGTGCCTTGGAGTTTGGGCCTTGAGAAGTCGACCAAGCATGACGCTGAGGAGAACCCACTTTGGGTTTGACCCGATTTACAATACCCAGAAATGGTTTGCCAATTGATCAAGCGGTTTGATCTGTAAAATTTTTCGATTATTTTAAATGAGGGTTTTGACAGTAAAATAAAGATGCCAATGGATTGGAACCAAGAAAAGAAGAACCAACCTGTGGATCTTACTTGGATAACCTTGTAGATGCCTTGATGATGATGATCTATGCCTTCCCGATCAATTTGAGAAGATTTGGATGAAAATTCTATGCAGATCGATTTGCCCAAAGAAGCCAATGCGCCCTCTCTCCTGCACAACAAACGTCAACAATATCATATTTGATGCATCAAGAGAAATGGACAAATGCTACAAAAGAAGTAACAAGATGAAACCGTAGATCACAATGATACTAATGATAACCCCCTGATACAAGCGAGTTGAGGAAGCCCTGCAAAAACGCCCAAGTGAAGTTGCCGTCCCGTAGACAAAGACAAAGGTTCCACGAAAATATAGATCTCACCACAAATACTCAAATGCTAGGATGCAGTAGACTTTCTAATCACCATTGAAGAACACCAGATGCAAAGGAGACCCAAGAATTTCCACAAAAGAGTTTTTCTATTATCAAGATTCCAAGAGCCAAAGACCCCTTTACAATGAGAAGCTCTCTCCTTTAAATAGGATGGAGAGATACCAAAATCCTAACCACCTTTTGAATGGATGGCTAAGATTAAAACATCAAAATTTTCAAATCAATGGTTGAGATGAGCTCAATATAAAGTACATGGATCAATATAATAATAGAACACATCAATTGACAAAATCGCCCTAGGAGAGGGGATTCCACTCAACATGGCAGAATAAACATGAGTAAAGCTCATGGTGGGTCTAGGGGGTAGTGTCTAACATCCCTAATGTCTCCCCATGGCACAATATAAATAAGATATAACTCTAAGTGCAAAATCGTGCCTCTTTGGGAAAATTGTGAGCCTCCAAAAGCTCCAGAAAATCATAAAATATGCCGGAGAGATGGGTGTGGGTCCTCTTGAATGCTGAAACTGCTGGAGAAGGGGCTGAAGACATCACACTCATCATCAAAACTTATCCCATGCGATTTCCTTGCCTCAGTAGCCCAAATTGAATTCCTCAGTAGCCATTTTAACCATTTATAATCTGCCTTGGGAACTGTGAACTTGCCCAAACTGTCGCCTGGAGTGCCTGCGTTGTCCAATTGAGCCCACCACGCTCTTTGGGAGGGGGGTATAATGGTAAAAACAAGTGGTTGGACCACCCCCTTTTCATACAATGCCCTAGGTGAATCAATCAAATCATCCCTCTGCTTTGACAGGCCATTTAACATGGCAAAACTGCACCAAAATGGTATACTGAGACAAATCATCACTGTAACTACCCGGAACTGAAAACAAATTGTCTCAATGGACTCAGGGAGCCCAAATCCATCTAAGGTGTATACTCATACACCCTACATATCTGTGCATGATCATGTACAATATCTAATATGCCCAGACAGATAAAATAATAATAATAATCTGTAAATGATCAAATAATGCTGAATACCACAAATCATCATCACAAACCTATAACCATTGCATATAATCATTCGGTGACCAATAATAGGCCACATATCATGTATCTGCATCATCGGAGGTCTATCCACCTTATATTTTGGTCAAACTAGGTTTGACCAAGTCAACATGACCAATAATATGACCCAGGCTAACATCAAACTGCTGCAAGTGTTAGAGGTTAAGACCATAGTGGAAAAAATCGCCGAAAAATCAGTGATGTCCCGAAAAATCGCGATTTTTTCTAGCTACCGATTTTTCAAAAAATCGGGAAAGATCGGGAAAAATCGGAAAAAAATCGGCAAATAGGGGAAAAATCGGTAAGCAAATTTTGATCCTATTAAAGTACAAATTTTGCATTTTTAATGCTTGTCGCGGTTTGTCGATTTTTGCCAATATTTTTTGAGAAGATGTTTTCTGGACCCTCGCCGATTTTTTGCCGATGCTGATTTTTTCCACTATGGTTAAGGCATGCTCTACAAATCATTCGAGCAACAATTATAACAAATAGTAATCATTTCACTGGCGGTCTATCAACCAAATATATAGAGTTTTGTTAATTATTAATTATGGCTTAGACTAGACTTTCAAGACCATACTCATTTCCTAGTTGTAATCAATTTGCTAGTGAAGGATGAAGGCTAAAAATCAAAAGGCTAGGCTAAAGGGTCACTGCTAACTTGACACTGTGACACTTTGGATATGGAAAGGGGATGCTCACTCTAGCATATGCCGGACAAGCAATAACACAGGGGATGGCAGTGTCTCACAAATGGGTAAGTTATGCTCAGAGGTGCTTATTCACCTTGACAAATGTTCACAATCCATATCAAATACAAGTGAGGCCAACAATCTTTTAGATATAACTTTTAAGAACCATTGCTTTTTTGGGCCTTTGAGTTTCCATAGCTTTGATCCCTGCGTGTTCAAAAACATTTGTTACATAGATTTATTTTTATTAAGGCTTCATGCTCCATGTGTGTTTGAAAACACTTGTTACATAGATTTATTTTTATTAAGGCTTCATGCTCCATGTGTGTTTGAAAACACTTGTTACATGGGTTTTACATTTCACATTTCACATTTCACATTTCACATTTACACTTCAAAGCCAATTTCATTAGGCTTGCCTTGCATTCATGCGTGTTCAGAAAGACTCGTTACATGAATGGGCTTTTCACAAGATATTCATTTCATTTCCATATACATTGTATTGATGGCAGCTCTATTTGTTTCAGGTTTAGCCAACACAACCTAGGCAACTCAGAGCTGAGACACAAATAAATAGGGAAGCTTATCCAACAAAGAGGCTACAGTGGGGGAAAGTCCTCCATGCCACTAGTCAAGTAGTAGGTCGGGTTATAAACATAACTAGAAGGTAATGGATGGGTGGAGATAGTGAACAATGAGACCAACACTAGTAAGCCAAAGTATGGCGGGAATGATCACCTCTATTCTCCTTAAGGAGGGCAAAACCAATGAGTATGGGTCAGGAACTTCTAGGTCTAAGTAGGGACATACATACATAATACCAATACAACCAGTTCCACATATTTATATGACCGCCATATCATGACACCAAATGCTAAGGCATGTCACAAGAATGAGTAATAAAGCAATAATAACCATAACACAAGATAATACCTGCTGAATCATATACCTGTAAATTAGTCTCCGAACCGACATCTATCCACTGAGATCCCGCTGCAGCAATTCTAGGCAATAGTGACTGCTCTGTAAATGGTTAAATGGCTACATCAGTCCTCAAATCTGAGTGTCCTGAGACTCAGTCATGGCATGGGAAAATACTATAGTCCATCATCAAATAGTGATCCATCATAGATGCTCATCTCAGCATCTCATATGTAAGGGAACTCACTGAAAAAGTGTACTGGAATCTGAAAATAGTATATGGTAGCTCGGCTACTATATGTGTCATAACACTTACAACGGAGGTTTTACCTCATGACTCTATGATGACCAAATACAATAGTAACATCCCTATGGAAGAATAAAACATCGCTGATAGGTTACGTCAATAAAATACTTTTAGAATATTCCTCGAAGTTACAATGTTTCAACAATTACTGCCACTATCCTAGCAAGTTGAAAAATCTTTTGGAGTAACCCCAAAAGTTTATAGTCCCTAGATCCTAGTGTTTGTGGTATGATGAAGGCATCAACACTTACCAAACAGAGGATAAGGTGTTCTTCCAACTTTTCTGACTAAAAAATATCATGCTCGAGGGAGTATGTGATGAAGATATGAACCTGTAAGGCCCCTTTTAGTTTATATTCAATTTGTAAATAAAATACCTTTGAGGACAATTTTCCTTTTTAACAAACATTAAAAAACGGGGTGTTGCCTTGAGCTACAAGAAGTTCTATAATTTAAGATCTGTTATCTAAATTGAGAGTCGTAGATAGTTAAAATGATGTTTTAGCTTCATGTTGGCATATTCTTTTTGAATGATAAATTACATTACAATATCTTATTTTTGCTTTCATTGTCTATAATGGTAATGCTAATAGTGATCATAGTGGATAAATAAAACTTTTTAAAATAGAAATTGTGCTAGTTACATCTATGTATGGGCATCCTATGTATTAAATTGTAATGGAATAGTAAACATCTTCAAACGGGTTGAATACTTTGCAGTGTTTTCTGGAGGAGAGTCGTTCTTTGATGCGTTTGCCACCACGGCCATCAACTGCTGAGGCAGACCTTAAAGTTCCCTTTCAACAGGTGAATTGGTTTGATCTTTCATTTTTATTATTTTTTATTTTCTCAACGTTTCAATTAGTATTTTTATCTAATTTTCTGTTATTTTCTTCAGTTTACATTCAGTCATAATTAATTCCTTTAAAGCTGATGTTTGACCAATTCTAAGATTGCTCTTGTTTTTAGTTATTGTTTGAAATATTCAAGCATGTGTGTGAAGAGGTATGCAGATAGAATCAATATTTAGTTTAATAACATGTGGTGAATATATATGCCTATAGAGAGAAGCCTTGTTCCGTTTTTATCATAAGGAACAACTCATGCCTTTATTACAACCCCGGTGTCAGATGTGATAAACTTTGTCCTAAGATTTCATTTTATTACCAAATTTATAATTTAACACTAATGACCTCTTGAGCCTTGTTAAGGCTTGAGACTGGAAGAGTTCATTGTTGGAGTTTAATGCTCAATATAAGTAACTAATAAAGTGATAGAGGAGGTAATTAAATATTATTCAATGAGATAGTTAGGTTGTACGGCTAGCACAGCTACATACCACATGAAATAATAGGGGATTAACTACATTGTATCAAGTGACTCCAATGTATTAAAGCCATATATTTTACATGGGTTGGTTTTAAGTGTCTTTTATCTTTCCTGCATGCTCAGAAATCCAACATGGTATCAGAGGCATAATGGTGCTTGGAGTCTGTGATGAAATGATCAAGGAAGAGATTATGAAATTCTTGAGCTAAGAAGAGTAGATATGTAGAATATTTGAGCGGGGGAATCTTATCAAATTCCACATGAGAATCGAAGAGGCAAGTTGAAATGTTTCTTTAGAAACTAAATTAAAAATGCAGATATAAATAAAATTCCTACAGTAAATTTTTAAGTAAACATCTATTGCAAACAAAGCAAGTGGTTGTTTATATTCATAGATGAATTCATACCCAGATGCAGAAAAGAGAAGTAAATGCCAGTGATCAGAAGATAAAGACGCATCATGACTTGATCAACAAATTCAGAATACAGATTTTGTGGTATTGTAGTAGTAGTTCAGATGTAGCGAGAATCTATTTCAGAAAAACAAGCCTAACATTACTTGTGAGTTGTGGTCAAAGAGGGAAAGCATGAGCACTCTTAGACTTATAGGTAGAACCAGTTAAGAGGCAAAAATTGCTTTGCAGGAAAGACAAACTGACACGAGGATGAGCTAGTTACCTTTTGTTGAAGATTTTTATGATACATGAAGAAGCTATTTATTTAGTTTGTACAAAAGTTTATTTCTTTCCCAAAACAGAGTCGGAGATTTTTTTTTGTGTCATCAACTATAGTAGAGATTTTTATTTTTATATAAATTTTTGAAAGTTACCATATAGAAATTTTCAGACAATGAAACAAAAATGCTTATCCCACTGAAACAAAGAATACCATAAATTACAAAAAAAAACTGATTGTGAATACATTCTTGGAATGGTCGAGTCTAAAACATAGTGCCGAATTAGAAATCTTCTGTATAAAAATGAAGGAGGGTTGTCTTTGTTCCCCACAATTTTTTCCCTCTGTTGATCATCTCCCCTTTCAGATAAAAGAACATCTACTAAGCCACAAATAGGATGAATGAAGACCAAAATGATGCACGGGGAGGCTCCATATAAAGTGTGTTCTAGCTCTAAGGATAGAAGCATCTCCCACATTAAGAATCCCCTGAAATAACAGTGAATCCTAAACTGAAGTCATTTGAAGTGTAACTATAGCCCAATAAGACTGTGATGCTCATGTAGAAATCTTCTACATGAGCAGAATTATAAATCTTCTCTATAAAAATGAAGGAGGGTTGTCTTTGTTCCCCACATTAGGATACATGAAGATTTCCCACAACAGAGTGGGAGAATTTTTTTATGTGTCATCGACAGTGGTAGAGATAATTTTATTTTTATATAAAATTTTGAAAGTTGCCATATAGAAATTTTCAGACAATGAAACAAAAATGCTTATTCCATTGAAAGAAAGAATACCATAAATTACAATAAAAAACTGATTGTGAATACTTTCTTGGAGTGGCCGAGTCTCCAACATAGTGCAGAATTAGAAATCTTCTCTAGAAAAATGAAGGAGGTTTATCTTTGTTCTCCACAAGTTTTTCCCTTAGTGTTGATCATCTCCCCTTTCAGGTAAAAGTGATCAACATCTACTAAACCGTGAATAGGATGAACAAAGACCAAAATGGTGCATGGGGAGGCTCCTTATGAATTGCGTTCTAGCTCTAAGGATAGAAGCATCTCCCACAAGAATCCCTTGAAATAACAGTGAATCCTAAACTGAAGCCATATGAATTGTGACTATAGCCCAATTAAGACTGTGATGCTCATGTAGAGTGCATCCTCCTAGGGTATATTATTATAAATAACAGTGATGAGGCCTATTACCCCTTGACATGGGTAAGGTGACTTCATCATCGTTTCCTATGTGATCGTCCATCACATCCAGCAGTACCACAGATGAGATCTATGGTTTGCCCATAGACACTTGAAAGTCGACAGAGACACTTCCAATTGACTCAGAGATGCTTCCAGAATCCAAACTACTCAGCCTACCTCGCCACTTGACAAAGACAGACGAGGACATCTAGTTGGTACCAGTGTTATGATGTATCCTCTCTACTTGATTCATGGTAAAATGCTTTTTTATGTGTGGATATAACACTAGGAGGTCAAAAGATTTACTCAATAATGGCTCATGCATCCTCAATATTGTTTCAATAGCTTCGGGAGCATCATGGTGTGGTTATAATTATTTTTTACTCATTAGATTAAGTGTATGACCTTATGGGATTAGGTGTGCCCCTAGGGATTTAAGCAAGTGTGACCATAATTTCATGTCATTAACAACCTATTATCTAGCCATTTTTCATATCATACCATTTCACTAACCACTTCACCCATTTCGATCATGTTACCCTTCACAGTTAACTAATTATGTGTTATGTTCTAAAGTCTTTGCATATTATTCCTATGTATGGTGCCTAAATCAGAGTCAAAAGAGTCAAGTGCTCTAAGGGAAATGAAATTAAAAGATGAATGAGAGCTATGCTCTCTTACAAAAAAGACGAGATCCTATGTCCCAGCTTATCAAAGCTAAATCTAAAGCAAAGGGACTAAAGCCAAAAAGGGCTAAAAAAGGATCATAAGAAAAAATGGCACAAGGAAAGGGTAACTCATAAAATATAATTCCCTTCTAAAGGTACACATATGGATGAAAATTATTAATCCCTAGCTCTTAGAAGCTAAGGGGAAGACTTGAAATTTAGATACGTTCTCATGATAGTTAATTCACGAACCCATTTTCCTAACATTTTAGTTAATTTCTCTTTCATTACATTACAAACACTTCATCACCCTCACCTTGCTTAGAAACTTAGGAAATTAACCAGTGTTCCACGGGGACGCGCCTCCCAGGGTCGGGGGCTCGCCCCCTACGCTTCCCACGCCCCGGGGGCTGGGGGGCTCCATGGGAAACGTTTCCCAGCGCCCCCCTTTCTGCGAAACTTGGGGAAACGCGGGTCTAGGAGTTTCCCGGATTGGGGGGCTCCCACACGCCCCCTCCTGAAAATGGGGGGCTCCGAGAGGCCCCCACTGCCCTCGATTTTTAAAAATTTTTTACTTAAAAAAGAAATGGTTCATCTTAAATTTTAGGCTTTTACACTAAATGGTCATTTTAAAACGAAATAGAAACAGATAAAAAGAAACAAACATCGATATGCTATGCTTGGCTATAACGATTGCATTAAATTACACTAAATTCTTCGGGAACATAAGCATGCTAGTATGCAAATGGTGATGGGATGAGGAATTGATATGTTTATATGTTGGGGTTCATATTTTTATTTTTATTTTTATATTTTTTATAATTTTAGAGACCGACCCCTCTATGTTAGGGACCCTGACGCCCCCCCGTCCCCCAAAATACCCCAAAATTTTGGGGTGTCTCTACACGTCCCCAATGTGCGTTTCCCCGCTCCCACGCCCCCCCGTCCCGGAAACTTGGTGGAACACTGAAATTAACATAGTCTTAGGGGTGTAACATGAAATTTGGATCAAGTATGGTTGCACCATGGTAGTTCTAAGGTGATTTGGATAGTTAATTAAATGAGTTATTAGAAAAGTACACATAATAGCCTTTTATGTTAATGCTTGTATATAATTAATTTATTTTTCTAAGCCATAACCTTATAATGTTTAACACTTGGTTGTTCTATAGTTTATTTACCGTTTTTCCAATGTGATGCTCTCCCCTTCTTTAGGTCCATAGTATTGGCACACAATATTGATGAGGGCGAGTTGTCACTTTTGACTTGTAAATTACATGGATGAGGTTGGTACACATTCTTAGTTAAAATTTTGACCAACTATTATTTTTTTGACTAGATCTTCTTGGGCAATCCTTTTATGAAATATATTTGCCTAAGTTGCATGAAATGGGGAAACATGGACTAGTTTAAAAAACGGGGACGTGTTGGAAACGTGACCCCACAAAATTTTGGAAACAGGGAAACTTGATCATATATATTTATATAATATATATACAGTGTTCCACCAAGTTTCCAGGACGCGAGAGCGAGGAAACACACATTGGGGATGTGTAGAGACACCCCAAAATTTTGGTGTGTTTTGGGGGGTGGGGGGCGGGGAGGCGTCATGGTCTTGAAAATTATAAAAAATAGAAAAATAATAAAAATATGAATCCCAACATATAAACTCTTATGTTCCCGAAGAGTTTAGTGTAATGTAAATGTAATCGTTATAGCCAAGCATATCATATCGATGTTTGTTTCTATTTAAATTTATAATGACCTTTTAGTGTGAAAGACTAAAATTTAAGATGAACCATTTTTGCTTTTAATTAAACAAAATTAAAAGTTCGAGGGGGGTGGGGGCCTCTGGGAGCCCCCCATTTTCAGAAGGGGGCGTGTGGGACCCCCCCATTCCTGGAAACTCCTAGACCTGTGTTTCCCTAAGTTTCGCAGGAAGGGGGGCGCTGGGAAACGTTTCCCATGGAGCCTCCCAGCCCCTCGGGTGTGGGAAGCGTAGGGGGCACGCCCCCGACCCTGGGAGACGCGTCCCCGTGGAACATTGTATATATATATGAGCGAGGACATCTAAAAAAATGAATGTGAAACATAAATCATAAATCATACATGTCGATGAATCATTTGGATATATTGGGATCCTATTCATCAATATCACCCTATGCCTCCCTCCTCCAAGCTCTAGCCCTTGCCTCTAACTTGAATCTCAAAGTTGATCCTCCAAGGACATTAGTCAACGACTCAACACCCTACAGTTGTGATAAAACTTCCTAATAAAATCGTTAAAATAAGGTAGAAAAAGCTTCCCATGCTTAATAAGTGATTTTGCTTAAGTGAAGAGTGTTGCATTTTAGCATTTGCATATATTCTTTAATTTTGCAGACTTTAAGCTAGATAACAAAAGACAAGTGCAGAGATAATCAAAACATCAACACAATGAACAAAAGATGTTTTTCATAGGGAAATCTTTAAAGGACAAAAACCCCAAAAGCATTAGTAAATCATCCCTTAAATGAGATGACTGAGTTAGCAATCTCAAAATTTTGAGATGAATGTTCTTCAATATTTGTCAAACCCTATCAGGCTTGAATAATTCCAAACCCTAGCACAATTTGACCAACAATTTGTCAACAAGACAAATTTTATAGAAAACACTGAATAAGGGCTTTATGCCCAGATTTTCTCTCAGCTGCCCGAAGTTGAAAGACTGCTGCCCGTGAATGTTTTTCTGCTACCTGGATTGTCGTATGGCTGCCCGAGGGTCTGTTCTACCTGCCCGAGATCTGCCCAGATGTGTTGGCAACTTCTCGGATTTGCTAGCAGCTGCCTGGACCTTCTTTTTTATTACCCAAGCCAAGAATCTGTCTGCCCGAGATTGTCCTGTAGCTTCCTGAGCCCAGTTCTGCTTGACCGAGATCTACCGGAATCTTCCTGAGCCTGCCCGAGCTTCTGCACTACTGTCGGGGAGTGATAGTAGTCTGTCCGTGAGGGTTTACTGCTGGCCGAAACTGCTCGTGAATTGTAGGAGACAAACCGAGGGTTTTTGCAGGTAGTTTTAGGGCATCCCGTGAGTTTGAGGATGCCCTAGGGTGATGCCTTAGATTTGTCCTTCTTCTGCTCTTGCTAGTTGTGAATAGGGAGAGTAATACCCTAGTTGTAGCTGCTACTCAATGTGAGTGGAAAGGAGTGATGCCCTAGCTAGCAAAAACCGTGATGCTATGGCACAAAGATGAAGATCACCAAAAGATTGAGAAGAAAATGACCAGCGAAAATCATCTATGGAGCAGCTCAACGTTGATGATGAAGTGTGTGTATAAATGAATTGAAGGTGACCTTGTTTTATAACCTTTGAGTCCCTTGGATGTGGACCATTCACAAAAGAATAAAATAATAGGGTTTTATTCTTTCACACTTTTGACTTTTACTTTAAGGTACTAACAACCTTTTTATATTTTCACTTTGACTTCTTAAAGTGGTCCAATGGTCCTTATGTATTTTTGACTTTTACCTTTTGGCCTTCTTCAAGTGCCCTGTGGTTAATGCAAGTGGTCATAGGGGTCCTTCATGCCCACTCAAAGTACATCATCATAAATAGGGAGAATTACTAATGCTTTTATCTCAAAGTCCTTGTGCCACCAAGATCGAGTACTAAGTGTCTTAACCAAGGGTAGCTAATTCTTGGAGATGGTCACAAAGCCCACAGATCGAGGGTAGGAGTGCCTCACATGCCTAGACCCGGTTTAAGACTTATAGTGATGTTCTGGTAACTGACCAGGTGCCTCAGCCCTAGGCTGCATCATTTGACTCAATGCCAAATACTTGGTAACTGACCAAGCACCTCCATTCTCTCGAAGAATTGCCTTCAGCCCTAGGCTGAGTCCCCCAGTCCTACACTGGTTCATCTTCTTGGTAACTGACTAGGTGCCTCCATTCAAAGAATGGCTACTAAGCTCTAGGCTGAGTTCCCCTTAGTGCTGCACTGGTTCCACATCCTAGTACTTGACCAGATGTCTCCATTCAAAGAATGGCGACTCAGCTCAAGGATGAGTTCCCCCAGTACTGGACTAGTTCCACATCCTAGTGACTGACGAGATGTCTCCATTCAAAGAATGGCTACTTAGCTCAAGCATGAGTTCCCCCAGTGCTGGACTGGTTCCACATCCTGGTGACTGACCAGATGTCTCCATTCAAAGAATGGATACTCAGCTCAAGGCTCAGTTCCCCCAGTGTTGGATTGGTTCCTCTTCCTGGTAACTGACCAGGTGCCTCCATTCTCCAAGAGAATGGTTCTCGATGCTGCTTAGGAAAAATCAACAAAGAGTACATTTTTATTAAGGTCATGATAGAGGAGTTCGACAATCAACACCACCAACATCAAGGTATATACTTGGGTTGATGTGCTTGATTAAATGCAAATCCCATGCCCTCATACATGATAGAAACTGACAGGAACTTTTCAATCATGAAGTCCTGAAAACTCTTTAGTTTGTTGAATTTTGAATGGGATCTAAAATTCTACTTTTTGCATTTGATTTCCGATGAGGTTGGAACCATTCTCAAACATCCTGAAACAATAAATGGTAATGTTAAAAATTTAAGTAAACTGATAGAAAATGATTTAAGTAAAAGTGACATTCTACTTATCTTTAATTTTCTATTCTTTTACTTTGAGAGTTTAATATTACCTATGTTGTATGGGGACCCGCCCCCCCCCCCAAAATTTCATCTATTCCTTGCATTCCTATGTTCCAGGGACTTTGGAACTCCTTGGAAACGTCCCTAAATCGTTGGGGACTCCATCGGGGACTTGGGGACTTTTTTGGCGTACCCTAAACGTGCTCGAAAAAATTAGGGACTTTTCAAGGATGTCGCTGAAGTCCCTCAACCAATCAGGGACTCTCAGCGCTCCCTCAACCTGCACATTTAAAAAACAAAAAATTAAAAATTGAATTAAAATTAAAAAAAAAAAAGCTAAATACTAACATAACCCTCCCCCTATTTCTCAAATTTATGGCCCCCTTCATCGTGCTATCTATTCACTCACTCGGCGACGACTCCCTCAAGCTCCATTGCTCCCGCAACATTTGCTCCAACTCACGCCCGTTCCCATAGCTCATTGCCAATTCGTCGTCTGCACATAGCTTGCACCCAGTCACAATCTGCACACAACCTACTCTCAGTCGTAGTCTGCACACAACCCGCTCCCAGTCGTAGTTTGCATAGCTCACTCTTAGATCGTCGTGGTTGCAGGCTCGCATCACTTGCTGTTGCAGAGCTTAGACTGCTTTGTCTCGACGCCCCTGTGGTCACAGAACCTCTTACCGGTTCTCTTGTAGTCATACCACTCCTTGCTGGCCCCCTTGTGGTCACACAACTGCTTGTCGGCTCTCCTCAGCGTACATAAATAGTTGGTATAGGTATTTATATTTTTTATTTGTTGATTGCAATTTTTTATTTTTTATTTTTAATATAGTTTATAAATAATAAATCTCAGCATGCCATTTGATTTTTCATTTTTTTATAAAAATTTCAGATTGAGTTTCAGAATCAATTTCATAGCAATTTTTTCTATAAAAAATCAAACCTTAAAACATATAATTTTTGTTTTCAGTTCCACTACTGGAACATTTCAAACATGTTTTGATTTTTATCTCAATGTATTTACTTTTTAGTTATAAATATATATATTACAAATTTATATTTAATAATATATATATAATTTTAATTATATATGTTTTTTGATATTATATAATTGTCGTCTCCAACTTGGCATCCCCTGAAAAATTGGGGGTACGCTTTAGATGTCCTAGAAACTCGTCCCTACGTCCCTCCCGTCCCCCCGTCCCCGAGACCAGTGCAACATAGAATATTAGCATTTAATACTACCAATTACTGCTGAATAGGGCAATATTTTTTTTTCAATCAAGCAATGTTTTTTTTGGAAGCACGACCTTATGGACCACATCCGTATCAGAAACGCATTTTCCTACGAAGGATACACATTTTGTCTCGGGAAATGTGCTCGTCCATAAGGAATTGCGTTTCCACGCCGTACAACACGTCTTTCCTCGTTTCAAGCAGGAAACGACCTGGGGATGTGGGGGTGCGGTGGCGTTTCCTGCAACATAGAATTTTTACTTTATTTATATTATTTTCTCCCACCTTACTGGTGTGCTCCCCTTCACATGATCAAGCTAGTTAGGAAGTTGAGTGAATTGCTATTTTTGAACATGTCAAGGAATATTATATTATTTCCTTGTTAGAAGGTTGTTGAGCTCTCTACCTATATAAATAGAGGTTCTCTCATTGTATTCATATGGTTTTGGATGGCTTGAACTTGAGAAAGAAAGGCTCTCATTGGAGAAAAACTTGGTTAATTCTCGAGTTTATGGGTTATGTGAGGGTATTGGAGAAGAAATCAGACGATATTAGGAGCTAGATGTTGAAGATCTCCCTTTGCTTCATGTGGATGCTCAAATTTGAGGTATATTTTGCGTTGTATTTTATTTCTATTGTTGTAGGTTCCTTTTGAAAGTTTAGCATGCATCTCATCAGTTGATTTTCATGCACTTATTTGTTTCTATAGCAAGGGTTTTCAAGTATATTGAACATTCTACACTAGAATCCCATTCCTTGAGTGTTGGAGGAGTGATTTAGCTATAAAGAAGATGAAATGATTGATTGAGTTTTTTAATCAATCTCTTATTTTTGTTAAATTAGCAGCAACAAGCAAGGTCTTCCTACATGCATGTGTTCTTGCATGCATAAGACTTAAATTAGGAAACCAATTGTATTTAATTTACTTTTCCTAAGTTTACTTTGGAAAATAAATTAAAGTGATCTAAATTAACTTTAGTGAAACACTAGTTAAAGTGAAAGTGAAATTAGGGTTTTTGCTTTACTGAAAGTTATAAAAGAGAGATCAATTGGTGGAGAGGACACACACACTTGTATTTCGACAGAGATAGGATACAGACAGGGAGAGAATGTCAGACAGAGGATTTAGCTGGGAAGACGGAGGAGCAAGCAACATGATCACCGAGCTTCGTACAGTTGGGCCATACACTCACGCAGGAGGGTGCTGAGGTTTAGTTGGGGTTTTGCTCAGTGATTCTGCCGTGTAACTGCATTTGCCAAGTTTGGGTGAATTTGCAGTGTTGTAAACGCCCCATATTTTCTCATAATAAAATCTATATTTGACTGCTGCACCGGTTTTCCCATCTTGGGGTTTTCAGGGGGTTTCCATACCCAAAATAATAGTGTCAATATTGTGATGTGATGTTGTGATTTATTTCTCAGTTTTATATTCCGCTGCATACTGTAAAAGATATTCATGTGTGGTTATCAATAGAGATTTTGCATGCACTGTTAGCCCTAGTTTGAATATTAAAGGAAAATTTACAATTTTTGATCTCCAAACACCTTATTTACTTCCTTTAGAGTCCATTCACCCAAATTCTCTAAGTAACCGAAGGCACTAATCAACACATTCAATGAGCTACATGGCCACTTTTTAAAATTTCTTTTCATTTCAATTGAATTTCTGAATGTTAGTTTTGTTTTTTTAAAGTTTTCAAAATAACTTAAACAGAAATTTGGTACATGGCATGTTTATTTCAACAATTTATCTTTGTTATATGAGCTAGATCAATAGTTATTTAGTTAATTTTATGAAACAATTTTAATTTTCAGAAATTTACTTCTGGTTTGGCTTTGTAATTTTCACTCTTGTCATACAAACAAGCTACACTTTCATTGCTGTTAATTACTTTGTTTTAGACTTGCAAAATATCACTTAAAGTTGATTTTTAACAATCTGGTTTTGTATATTTAATTTTTGATACAGGAGTCTTGTTCTATTGCCAACACTAGCTTTAGAACAAGAGCCTTGAGGTGGTTTATGTCACAATTTACTTTCAGATTTTATCTCAACAATCCATTTTTATTAAGCTTTAACTTATGGTAATCAAGTTTTAAGTTTTAACTTCCTACTTATGGTTTAAACTTTTTTCTTACTGTTTCAGTTCATTGCAAATAGATCACAACAATATAGCATACAATCCATTTTTATTAATCTTTAACATATGGTAATCAAGTTTTAACTTCCCACTTATGGTTTAAACTTTTTTCTTACTGTTTCTGTTCATTGCAAATACATCACAACAATATAGCATACAATCCATTTTTATTAAGCTTTAACTTATGGTAAACAAGTTTTAACTTCCCACTTATGGTTTAAACTTTTTTCTTACTGTTTCAGTTTATTGCAAATACATCACAACAATATAGCAAATGCCTTTTTCAAATACATCACTTCAATACTTTACTTAGCAATCTGGGACTTAATTTGCTTGATGTTTTGCTTATAATCTCATGTCCATTTCAAGATAAGATGAAGATATAGATGCTTTGCAAGTTGTCGCAATTCAATGTGATCATGAATCACTAGAACTAAAGTATTCCAAGAAACAAATGGAGAAGATCACAAAGTTAAGAATGTTTGAAGATGCATCGTTCTTTACCAAGGAAGCCAAAGGTAATTCGAAGAATGGTGACATACCAACACATGCAAAAATATCAGAGATCAACATCAATAACACTAGTGAGTTTCTCAAATGAAACTCTGCGGCGACGCAAGTTTTTCAGGAAGACATCAGTTTGGAAACTCACAAAAACACCCCTTATAATCATTAGGTTTTTATCTCTAGGATCATATGCATAAGGAGATTTGAATGGAAATGTGTCTGACTCTTTCAAGATCTACTAAATCGTGGTACTATTATTCGACACAAATCACTGAAGAAGGATTGTCTGCCATCAAGTTTGGAAGCCTCTCTGATGTCGTAGTTGATTATGCAGAATCTCAGATTCGTGGTCGAATTTTTTCAATGGACGGATGACTTGTAATATACCAAAATGTATATTACTAACATTATTTAAATAATTATTTATTAGGTTTAATTTATATAATTAGTTTAATATGATAAGTCACGATCACTTAATAAAAGATCATGACTTATCACATATTGGTGTTATTTATACACCTCTTTTGTATTATTCTCATCATCAATTCATATATTCAATAAATATTATCGATAATACCAAACATGTAAGACTTTTCATCTTATAACTACCTCCTTGCTTGCTAGCTTCAGACACCTCTCGAGTCTCTTTTTGGATGCAATAATCCCAAAGCCTCTTCCAATTTGGAAGGTTCTCTCGAGCTTAGATCCCCTTTACAAATGGTTCCCAAGGCTTGGTAAACCCTTTCAATGCCACATTGACAAGTTCTGATAGCTTTGAGTTTGTTTTTTAAGATCATCTTCTTGTTCGTTTTGTTGCTTTGGAGCAAATTCTTTAGAGCTTTCAACATCTCTGGTTGAGTACTTCTTTGCCACATAAGGAATTAAGTGATCCTTCACAACGTCTAGGAACACTCTCTGGGGTTTGATACCCTTCTTCTCATGAGCTGCCTTTAGTGTTGCATCTATCAGTATAGGAACAACATTTTCTACAATCTCCTAAAGTTCGTGTTCCTTCAAAAGAAAGGTTACCCTATCTTTCTAGGACAGGAAGTTAGATGCCCCATCTAATCGGCCTTCAAACCTAAGATTGGTTGCTGCCATTTCTAGACCTGATTACAACAACTTTCGTGTACTTATTCCTTCAAGCACCCACAAGAATCTATTGCTGTACAACCTGTTACCGACTAGCCTGCACCTAGTTGGACTTTCAGTGAGCTGCCAATGATGAACAAGATACTTGTTCATATTCAGAGTTCAGAAGTCCTTTCAGGCCTTTATGGCCGTTTTATTTTTTGTAACACATGTTCATACCCCCTTGGGAAAATTGTAAAAAATGTCCTAGCATTTAATTTTTTATAAAAGGCTCGGCTTCTCGAACTTAAGCATCAAGCCGACTAGCCTAGAGTGTTTTTTCCCTTGGTTATTATTGGTTGTTGAACAAATGACTAATAATTTCTGAGTTTTTCACTCACACCTCCAAAGCTGGGGTAGTCATCTTGGTGTTTCGGCCTAGGGAGGTTATTAGAGTCTTCATGTCGGTGTTTTTCACCATGCTAGGCATTCGAATTGATTCATATGGACATGTACTAGGTCCCCCTAGAGTTTTGTCAATTTCCGCAAAAAATAAAATTTTCCATTTTTTTAAAGCCATTTTTTAATGGTTTAATTAAAAACTTCAGATTTTAATAATTGGTGGGTCCGGAGTCCGTTTTGGCGTGGATATGCTCGTTTTCACACTCAGAGTAGCATCTTTACCCAGGGGACCACTTTCCATATCAGTCAGGCGACCGAAGCATCCCGTGAGGCATTATTTCACTATCAGAGCATCAAAGAGACATTTAAATGCCAAAAATGCATCATTTTGGCATAAGTAAAAAATAGTGGAAAAGTCAAAAAAGTAATTTTTAATGGTTAAAAGATGATGTGGCATGGTGGTCCCATGTGGGAGAATTCCTCTTAAGGAAGAAGCGTCACTTTAAAACCATATTTCATTACTTTTTGTTAACCATAGTGTAAAAGCTCACGAATAGTTCAAAGAGAGTGTGGGCCACACTTTGGTTTATTAAATGGTGGTAATGTCACTCATCATTTAAATGTGACATCACATGTTAAAGCATTGGTTTGAATAAGGTAGTGAATGATCATATAAAGGTGACGTCAACTCATGTGGAGGAGCTCAGGCTAAAACTTGTGCTTACAATAGCTTGGAGGAAGGCATCGTTAAAATCATGTTTCACTACTATGTCATTACCCTAAGTTTGATTTCATGTTTTGGCATTCGTGAGTGTGGCATGGATGGGTGTGTGGCCCATGCTTTAAACTAGTGAGTGGGTGATGAAAGCGTGACTCATCTTTGGAGAGGGATTACCATATTATATCATTATCCTAGCTTTTGTTTTCACTCACATCGCAATTCCGTATGGTTATCCTGAGCTAGCAAGTGACCAAAGGAGTGGACCCCTCTTAATATCCACGTCATCTAAACTTGGATACGGTACATCAAAGTTTAGATCCCAACGAATATTTTTGGTGGAGCTCATGTCAAGATATTTCCGTACGACTTGCATTCGGCGTGAAGATGATTGCTTGCGATTGGAGTTTTGTGAGGTGGCACCTCTTCCATGCCATCTCTTCAGTTAAACAAGTGATCACCCCACCGATTTTTGTTGATTGGTTCAGTTCAGCTCAGCTCAACTCAGTTACACTCCGGGTTGATCTTCAGTATTGATGAGGCCCTCCCGGGTCTCTCTTTTCCTATTTAAGTAGGTCACCTCTCCATTATTCATGATCGGAAGGTTGAACCTCTGCTTGCATACATTGTAATATTTTCTGAGTATTGTTAATAAAAGGTTTTGGAGGCAATTTCTGTGTGGGATCCATAGATGTTTGGTTGATGTTGTCTTTATGCTAAATCATTGAGGTAATCTGTATCAACTCTTTTCATATTTTGCAATTGTTGGGATTACTTGTCTTCGTAAGGAAATTTACATTTTGGTAAGAATAGGAAGTGATTCTTGTTAGGTTACTTCTTATTGTGGAATATATTAGATTGCCAAGTTTTATATGATTTCTTGTATGGATCTATAATACTGTTTATCTTATTATTATTTCACGCAGGTGCTTTTAATCCCCTTTGCATGTTGTTGAAGGTATTTTACAGGAAACCCAAGCTGGAGCATTTGATGAGCGAGTGGGCTCTCCCTCTTCTCTAGTAATTTCAAAAGCAGAAGCATCATCCCTTGGATCTCACAAAAGGAGGCACCACCATCCCTTTTCTACTTCTTGCTCCACTTGGTTCTATCACTTCTCGATCAAAAAAATATTCAAATTTACTTTGGTTACTGTTACTTTGCTTAGATCTACATTTCAAAGACATATATAAAGTAGATTAAAATTTTCAAATCTAGATCTTGTTGAGTAATTACAAGTTGTTCTTTTAAACATTAGATCTACCCTTCTTCTCGCAAGTTTAAAGTTAAAATTTCAAAGTACTTGGTTAAGAAGATTAAAGGGATTTCATTTGATTTATTTTGGCATATAGTGCTTGAGATTTGCTTGCCATTCTTTTCAAGAGGCAAGCAAAGATCCTAAGAAGGCAAGCTTTCTAACTTGCCTTACTTAGTTCTTTCTTTTTTTCTATAGTTAGTTGTTACTTAGAATTTTCTTTTGTAATTTTTGTATATTGTCCAAAGACACTTCCAACGTGTTTTTGGGCATTTTTCACTAACATTAGCTTGCTGGTTTTTAGCAGGCCCATAAAAAAAGAGAAGGAAACTCTGTTCGAAAATACCTTTTTGGACATTTGGAGCTCCCAAGAGGCTTTCCCCTTAGCTGGGATTATTTTCCTTGTACTTTGTAAGCCTTTGGATCCCAGATAACAAGGACCAAAGAGCATTTCTGATGAAGCATTGTAACCGATTAATAAAAGCAAGTTTGAGTAGGCTTGTTAGAGCCCGCTCGCCGTCCCCTTGGGGGGATTTGTGTCGGTGTCTCTTTTTTATGATTTTCCATTTTTAGTTAGTTTTATCTTTATTTCCGATTTAGTTGTTTATGTGATCAAGGAAGTAAAAGAAATACTTACCCCACGCTCTCCCGAGTACCCTGAAAGGGTGAAAGAGATTCGTGGTAGGATTAATTAGAAAATATTTCTTTTATTTATTTGTTCTTAATTTTTAAGTCAATCCGACTATTGCTTTCCCGAGTACCCGAAAGGTGAAAGAGACTCTTCGGTCGTCATCTAAACAACTCATTGTTACGTCTCTAATAAAATAAACCAAGACTACTTCCCCATATGCTCTACACTGCTGCAGCTTGTCTGATCAGTTGGCTGTATCAGAAATGGATATGAGTTACTAGATTTAATAGGAAAATCCATACAAGTGATTTTCTTGAGAACTCGGGAGGTTGCAAAGGGTAACTACTACAGAGTTAGGGGGCTACTCCAAGCAGGTTCATCCTCGCCTCGTTGGACACTTGGTATTGCTGCTTTAGCACTCAGTTCGAAGGGACTTAACTTGTTGGGCCAAACCCACAATTAACCCACGCCCTTAATTATTCATTTAATAATCTAAAATTTACCAACCGAGACACTGCAATACTTTCATTGAGACTACACTAGCAACCCACATTTGCAAGCACTCTTTTCATTTTGGCACTGGTCTATTTTGTTCTTTTTGCATAAGTTAATCTCGCAATGTGTCATTGAATATTGTGTGTCTAATTTGAGTTAAAGTGTTGCTAAGGTTAATCTTGTTTGTAGTAATTGGTAATCTTTAATTTCATCCATTTCATATTAACTCCTAGAATTAATTATTTCCCTTGTAGAGTAAAAACCCTAGATTTTACTTTTCATTAGGGTCAACCCCCCTTGGCTTCGCTAGGAGTTGGCCTAGACGGAGGAGCTGAGTATCAGGTGACAACACTTGGCTCGTGCTTGCCCCCAAGGTCGCACCTAGTTGCTTGAAGATTTCTGCCACGTTACCCGAGGTACGAATTAGGCGACACCACAACTCATATCTGTACTAGATCTATTTGTTGGTCACTTAGATCCAATAGATTTGTTGTTATAAACTTCAGATCTTCCTCCCTCTCAAAGTGAAAGCTTTGATACCATGTTAAATTTTCCTAATTCCAGCACGTAGATGATTATTTCCTAGAATTTTCCTACTCCCAGCATGTAGATAATTATTTCCTAGTGATTTTGTTCTCTCAACAATTAAATTGCAATTCACTGAATAATTTATACTAGCTGGAATTACTAACATAAATTAAATAGCGGAAGCAAAATGGAAACAGATCTCACAATAACACATGCACAACAAAATTTCTGCCCTTCAAATATGCTTTTCATTAAAATAATATCCAAGCATACAAAGGCTCCCTTACTAAGAAAGTGGGCCAACGCAGAAAATACATTCATCAACAACCCTAATATTCATCAACAACCCAGAGCCTACTCGATTGTGAGGTGCGGGCAAAAAGAAATAAGCAAATACTTTAAATAAAAATGCTAGCCAACGCGATATTGCAAGGATGGGAAAGCCAAATCACTTACAAGGTGCAGGCAAAAAATAAAGAATAAAATAAAAACAAAATGAAACTCTAACTTATCTAAAACCCGCGCTAATCAACAATTGCTTATGCAAAGGTGGGCAAGCCCAACTTCTATTGCTAGCAATGGATGGAAAATAAATGAGACTTGATTTAATGGAAAATGCAAAGCAAAAAATCAAGTCCAAGAGACTCTCTTGGACTTGTTACAACGGCTGAAATTTCAGCGTAAAGAAAGAGGTAAAATGAGTGAGAAAAACCGTGTTTTTTCCCTTTCTTGAGATGCCCTTGAAGCTCTTCCTTGGACTTGTTACAAAGGCTGAAACTTCAGCGTAAAGAAAGAGGTAAAAGGAGTGAGAAATACTGTGTTTTTTCTCTTTTTTGAGGTGCCCTTGAAGCTCTTCCTTTGGGGTGGCCTTAAAACTCTTCTATGGCTGAAATTTGACAGAGTTTTTCCTTTTTTTTTGTCACTAACCTGCTAAAAACCAACAAACAGAAAATGATAAAATGTGCCCAAAATCACTTTGGGGAAGTTAGTATGCTAGTGCAATACATATATACAAAATTTATATAAAGTTGCCAAATGAATAATTTTGAAAGAATTTGAGTATATAAGAGTTAAAATCAGATTTAAAACACTCAACAAACTAAAATTAAAATGCAGAAAAATGTATGTAAAGAAAGAAAAAATTGATCCTTTGTTCTTCAACAAGTGAAGCAATGGGGCATCCAACCGAGGAATCCCACTTTTCAATCCAAATAACCTGCAACTTATAAGATTTTCACTACACAACTACTAGAAGGTGAGAATCAAATAATGAGCAAAGAAATCATAAACTTCAAACTAGANGGATTGATGTTGTTTACTGCACTTATCATTTTTTTAAGTTAGTCTGCAAAATTTTAAAGTATTCATGCTAATGCTAAAACTTCAACATGTTATTGATTGTTAATGACAACCTTTGACAGTATTGCAAGTGACTATTTGCTTGATATTTGTTTGATTTGTTGACTTGATTGACTAGAGTGAAAAATCCTTTTGTGTCTAAGTGTTTATGAGATTGATTGAGTTTGACATAGTTGGTTAAGTCTTTTATCTTCTTGGTTGAGGTTTATCTTGTTTAATTGTTAAGTCTTCCTTGACTCTGATTGATGTTGGTTGTGGTGTCATTGAGTTGAGTGTGATTGGACAGAGTTTGGTTGACCTTATGTGAAGTCTCTTGGTTGCTCAAATGTGTCTCTTACTTTGTGAACTAGGCGAAGTAAGAAGGGTTGGTTGACTATCAGAGCACTTGATTAGATTGACACACGTATATGATTGATTTGGAACAGGTACACAAGCAACTTGGTACAGGTTGGTTCCATTGAGCAGGATTGGCATAGGTTGCTTTATGTGCAATTGGTTTGACTCACACTGGCTGAGTTGTATGAGCAGTTAGTTCGACTTAGGTGGACTGAGTTTGGTGTGCAGTTGGTTAGACTCAGATTGACCGAGTCGGACGACGTGAGCAACATATTGATTAGACAGATTGTTTTGCACAGTTTGTTGGTATAGGTTATTGGTACAGGTGTGGTGCAATGGTCAGTTGATGAGAAGTGTCAGATGATGAGCAGTGACATTTGATGAGTAGTGGTTAGCAATAATAATTGATGAGCTGTGGTCAGGAGTGACAGTTGTTGTGCAGTGTGGTGGAGGTTGAGCAGTGTGGTGCAGTGTAGTATAGGTGTTGATTAGCAGGTCCGCAGGATTTGTTCTGTCGTGGTTCGTGGTTCAACAGTTTCTATCTTCATATTCGGGTGGCAAGATGAGGCAAGGAGATCTAGGGAGCTAGGGCTTCCTTTAGGTTGCATCCTGTAAACCAGGGGGTTGTAGCCTCCTTCTAGTTGTAGCTGGAGAATTGAAGTCATTGTAACAAGGGGGTTGTTGCCTCCTTCCAATTGTTGCTGGAAAACTATTATTATAAGGCTTCTGTAGTTTTGTCCCTAGGACTTGGGTTTCCACATAAAAATCTTGTGTACTGTGTTTTTCTATGCTTCCTATGAGATGATGAGCTATAATTGTTGATATAATGATAATAACGCTGAATAATATTGAATAAGCTGCTGATGATTGTTAACGTTGAAAAAGTAACATAAGCTATACACATTGTGCTCAGTGTGTCCAACAGATCATTGTGTTTTGAGATTAGCTCGCTACTAGCAGGGTGAAGGTGGAGGGTGAGGAGTTGGTGCCCATACCATTGAATGGGTTCTCTTCATTTTTGGATCCCTTTGTTTGGAGTGTCTTTGCTTGTGAGAAGCTTCCTAGTTTTGAAAAGCTTTGGAACGGGGACTGGACTAGAGACTATGTTTGAAAGTGGAGGAGAGGCATAAACTAATCTTCATCGGGAAGACCAAAGGGGGATTTGGTAAGGGTCCAGAGGGGAAGAAGGAGTATTTAGGTTCTTTCAACTAGGGCAGGAAGGACATGAGTCATGTAAAGTGTTTTAAGTACCACAAGATGGGCCAATATGCTTTTTTGTTTCCTAAGAAGAAGGTGAATGGAAAGCAACATTATTAGTTGTTTGCAAGGAGTGTATAAGCTTCAACTAGAATAGATGAACTAACATATGGGCTTCAGACAACCTTCTCCATGGTTTTCTGCCTTTCCACTAGTGTTACAAAAATCTCCTATTTCTCCCAATTTTTTCGATATTTTTTGAGTTTTAAGGTTGTTATTTTTTCAAGTTTTCCACTAACACAATTTTTTGTGTTGGTATGTGGAGAGTGGAGAATCCAAAGATACGACCTTTAATAAGAAGGCATTTAGTAGACTTTAAGTGTAGGAGGCAAGTATACAGGTGGAGTTTGGTGATGACCTCACTTATCTAGTAATTGGAATGGGTTCTATATCTTTCCACATGCCCTCAAGTGATGTTCTTGAGCTAGATGATGTCATATATGTTCATGGATCAACTAAGAAGCTTCTTTTAGTGTCAACCATAACAGATCATAGATGTTATGATGAGTTTGATGATCAACAAATCATTATCAGAGATTGTGACCTTAATTTTGGTTGAATTTGGGCAGAGGTGTGCAAGAGGGTGACATGTACAGGTTGCTTGTTGATTTGATCAACCATGGAGCTTTAGTGCATGCTAGCAACAACCTGTTTGAGCTTTGGCACAAGATATTTTTGGTCACCTACTGTAATGAATATAAAAGACAAAACTATTGTTCATTACACCTCTATGGAGCATTACCTCTCTTCAAGGACATCGTGCAAGAATTGTTGGACTTCAAGATTAAGAAGACACAAGTGTTAAGGGATATGGACTTGACAAGTAATAAAGATGTAAGAAGATTAAGGTATTGAGGTTTGCAAATGGAAGCGAGTACACCTCCAACAACATTGATGCTTTTTGCAAGAAGGGATCAAGAGGGAGTTGATAATATTTGACAACCCTTAGTATAATTGAGTAGCAAAGAGGCAGAATAGGCCCATTATAGAAACAACCCAGGTTATGATTCGTGATCTAGATTTTCCCATGTATCTTTTTGTAGAAGTATGTAGTACAATTGTCTACATGCTAAATAGGTGTCCTTAAAGGATATGAAGGGTAATACACAAAATGATGCATTTATTGGTGAGAAGTCACATGTATCACACTTTAGTGTTTTTAGTTGTCCTGTGTCTATCGATCTTGTCAATGAGATCTAATCTTGAAGCGTCTAGCATGAGAGGGTATCTTTGTTCGATATAGTGTGTCCTTCAAGGCTTACAAATCTATCTTCCATCGAAACGGTTGTGGCCTAGAGGGAGAGAGAAACCGTAGTCCAGTTCCACGTATTTAAATATATTAGTATCCTCCTGTAAAACAAGCTTGGAAACATTATCTTCAAATATATTCAATGAAGGTAATAGACGAGAAATAAATTAAACACAAAAGATCTAAACTTAAATGCAAGTATGATAAGCCAAGTTCCCTAAATAAGAATGTATCTTTCACATCGACCAACTACACTAGAACCTCCCTTGAGTTTGTGATGTTGACTGCCTAGGATGCGATAAGGTGATGTAGTCAAGGACAACCCTAAGGCAACCAACTGATCCAACAAGGAAAGAGCAAGCAAATGAAGAGGAAAACATGTTAAGGAAACTTGCAATTGGCAAAGTGTTGGAGGAGTCAAAATGTTCAACTATTTGAAGAACATGAGAGGAGAGAGCAAGGCCACTAAATCACAAGTTTTCCATCAATTTGATAAAGTTTCTATGTGAAAGAGAATGAGATTTGGAAGCACGAATGAAGAGGAAAGGTTTGACTAGAATAAACTTGGGAACCGTATAAGGGTCTAGAGAGACATGGAGCTAGGAGGTAAATAGGGTGCTTTTTCCATTTGAATTGATCCATGTGTTTTAATCAAGGGACCACTAGTTACAAGAGTGTACCGTAGCTATTTTTTGGCAAAATCCATCTCTAATCCACAGGCTATAGGCAACAAGCACATTAGAGTACAAAAGATCGATGATTGGAAACACATGCCAAAACTAATGAACGTTAAGGAATGTTTGACCAAGAGGACCCCCTAAAAAGCACGCCCAAATGGATGTGACCAAGAGGACCCCCTGAAAAAGCATGCCCAAATGGATGTGTGAATGTTGATGACTGAAAATGAGGCATATTCAACTAAATGGAGATTAAATGAAAGACATGAATCCCAAGATTGATCTAGTCTCCTAGAAGATGTTCTAAATTGGGAATTCAGAGGGTCTAGCAAGGCTAAATGTAAAACCAAAGGCCAAAGATGGATAGGGACAACGACAACAAATTCCTATCATATCAGTAGAAATGAAGTGGAGCAACCAAGTTCATGGACATAGACTTGACAACGGGACCAAAAGGAAGGGATTCCAACACTATTGAGTTGTCGCAAGCTATGTCTAGCATTCACTGGATTTGAACCTTGTAGTTCGAAATCCGATGAACCTAAAAAAACATCTAATCTGTAGAGGTTCAGGTTGAAGTTCGGTATTGAAATTCATGGGCATGTTAATCTTTTCATCTCAAGGGTGAGTGATGTGGTTGGCCCCCATGAGTTTGCCTTTTTGAGCTGGCGAAATTCCAGGATGCAGGTGTAAACTTGTGTATTTGAGCTGACAGAATTTCAGGGACATGGTGTGCCCCAAAAATTCATATTTCTGAGCCAGCGGAATTCAAGGGACACGATGCCCAGGGGCCAGTCTGCAGGGGTAAATTCTTATTTTTGAGCCAACATAATTAAAGGGACATGGTGCTCAGCCTCCATGGGAAATTTGTATTTCCGAGCCAACAGAATTCAAGGGACATGGTGCCCAGCCTCCAGGGGTAAATTCGTATTTCTCAGCCAATGAAATTTGAAGGAGACCGCGCAGGTGTAAACTCCTAGAGCCCCTAATTATCTTGCAGAGTGTGGGTGTAAATTCGAGTTTTTTAGTTGTTTAATTATCTCAACTCTTGATGGTATTTTAGTTTGGAAAAGTTGGTGTTTTTGTCTGTGTTTTAGTTGGAAAATTAATTATATGGATACGTGATAGGTCTCAAGTATAAGCTTAACTGTATTTTATATAAGATGTATATATTAAATGGTTTTTTTAGATTATATATTAAATATAAGCGTAGTAATGTTATAAAGTATTTTAAATAGAATAAAAAATATATTTGTTATGTCAATATATTATAAAATTTCAGTGTTGCTGTGGTATCTGTTCATGGGGGGTGGGTTCGCATCCCTATCTTGGGTACTGTCCCCATGTCTTGGAAACCGAGTTGGGGACCTCTCAAATGTTTCTTGAAGTCCTCGAGTAGTGGAAACCTTTGACCAAAAAATCAGAAACTCTGCTTGGTTTGGGGACCCTGTCCCCCAAGTTTGGGGACTCCGAGGAAAGTTCATTCACTGGAAATAAAAAAAAAAATTGTAAATTTTTTACCATTTTGAAGAGGGAAGGGGTGGGCGTGGGTCCCTTACCCTCTTAACACCCTGCAGGCCTGTCTTGCTGTCCCAACGTTCATTTGACATTTGACTTAACTTGGAGAGAGCTGGTTATATTTGAAGAAAGAAATTTATTCGTGTGTTTAATAAATGACTTATTTATATCTATAATATTACTAATAAGTTAAATTTAAGATTTTAAAATAAAATAAAAATATAAAAAAAAATAAAAATCGTAATAATAAAAAGTTAAAACTAAAATTAAAACAATCATTACAATCTATTATTTAAATGTGGAATCAAGATTTTATTTCTTTTTATCACTTTATATGAATTTATATTCTCTTAATTTTTATTAATATTTTTCAATTTATATAATTTATTTCCTTTCTTTTCTTTAAGAAAATTTAAGTAAAAATATTTAAGAAACAATAATAAATTTATTTTATGATTTTTTGAAAACAGTCTAGATTTATGTTAATCTTAGAAATATTAAATTTGAATAAAATCAAATTATTTGGTATATAAATATTTTTATCATTTAGAATTTAAAATGTATTATCGATGATCATGTTCACCAACAAATTGAAATTATCAAATCAGATATTTCATATTATACATTATGGATTTTGTTCCTTTTTATAAGATGCTTCTTCAATGCATTAATTAGTTAAGTATTAACTAATTGTATTAGTTATAAGATTAACTATTTTTAGAAGGTCTTTCTAACTAGTTATTCATTTTACATGAGCAGATCAAGACGGTTTATTCTATAATTGACTTAGCACTTAGAAACATAAACATGCAAATTATGAACCATTTAGATTACAATGCCACCAACTACACTCAAAAACATAAACTTATCTGATTGATTATGTGGACAATTTCCATTTTTATATGACGTTTAAATTTTAACATTACCTTTCATTTGATATTTAAATCTTCACTTTACCGTCATAATGGAAGTTTTTTTTCAAATAACATTTATAATAATTTTATGAAACATTGAATTCTCATATATTTCCTCATATAATACAAAAATAAAAATTTACAAGAATATAATAAACAAAAGGACATAATAACACATAATGAAAAAGAAGGTTTATATTGGAAACCTTTAAATAGACTTCTTCACAAGCAATACAATGGGCGATTACCATGGGCCACCAAATACCATGGACCAATATACCTTGCACTGGCTTTTGCTTTGTTAAAATTTAAACGTCATATAAAAATGGAAATTGTCCACAAATTGTCCAAAAGCAAGTCCACAAATCAACAATATACCTTGCACTTGCTTTTTGCTTCCTCAAAGATGGCTTCCAGAATGAAAATAAAATAAATTTCTATTTTTTACATATTTTTCTTTGATGTCTGTGAGCCCTGTTTTAGTTTAAGATAGTCAGTGGTGGATGATCAAAATTTTAAAATCAATTCAGTTATCTCTTTCATATGATTTAACACATAATTTATATAGGCTGCAATCAAGACTATTGGAGATGATGATAAATACTTTACCAGGGTGTCATTGAGGTATGCAACTTTCTGAATGCTAACATAATTTATGTTTAACAGAACTTTCTCTTGTGTACATAAATCAGAAGAAAGAATATGTAGTCTAGTTGTTTTCTAATGTTTCCTTCGGTGTGGATAATCTCTTGTTAGAATGTTTCACACTAACAACTTTGGTTTCTTGTGATAGAATGCCTTCATTAGAAAGCACATCAACATCTCATGGAGATATATCAAGGTCGAGAACCAGTGGGGACGGAAGTTTAGGTACCTTGTCAAATATGTATGGAAATTCATCTATAGGCCCTTCATTAGATGGTTGGGATGGTATTGCACTGGAGTATAGTGTTGATTGGCCACTACAACTGCTTTTTACTCGTGAAGTGCTTTCCAAGTATGCTTTTCTTTTTCTCTTTCACCAGTCAAGATAAATTTCGTGCCAGAACTTTCATATTTATTTCGGTAGCATAGATTGCAATTGGCATCTACTTCATTAATGAAAGAATTTCTTCAATTTATGGGTTTAAAACATCGATTCTTGATAATAGCAATTATTATATATGAAAACTTGTAATATCTGTTAATGGGAAAACTATGAATCAGGTATTGTAAAGTTTTCCAGTATTTGTTACGGCTTAAGCGTATTCAACTAGAGCTGGAAAAATCATGGGCAGAAGCAATGCAGCAAGATCATGCAGATTCAGCCCGTGAACGCAAGGATCGCACAAATAGCTTGATTTCCCAACAACGTCGACAACAACGCATGCCAATGTGGCGTGTTAGACAACATATGACTTATTTGATTACTAATTTGCAATTCTACATACAGGTATGGTTTTATTCTAATTTCTCATATTGTTGTGTTTAGTACGGGTGTAAGATGCCTCATGTATTGGACACAATGACAATATGTTGTTAAGTATAGATATCGACTAACAAGTGAATTTATGGTATAAAATAATACTATCAGTCTTGGAAACAATATTTAGATCTTGAAATTTAATGTTTTAGTGGATTTTCTTTTAAACGAAGTACCATTGCTTGTTAATGGACACCAGCATATTTATTTTTATCATTTCTTAGTAGGCTAACTTGTGTTCTCTAATTATTGGGCAATGCTTCAATATTCATAGAGCAACTTCTTTTCAAGTTTGGCTATTTTTTTTATGAGTTGTATAGGAAAGAATAAAAAAGTGATACAAAAGGAGAGAAATTATATGAATCTCCACTAGTGACCAAAGATATGCCAATGGAACCAAATGAGGAGTGCTTACGGAATCTCCTCTAGAAAATTACGAAAAAAAACAATGCAGAGATATATGTATGAGGGTGGATTGTAATGAACAAAATATATAATAAATAAACATTAATAAATATTAATAATGTTAATAAATTCATAATTAAATAACTAAAGGAAGAGACACCACATGAAAGGTGGTGTCTCATCACCAAGGAAACAAGCATCATTTCTAATTGTAAATCATCACTTATTACTTATTCATTATATATATATATANCCTTTCTTGGGCTATGTTGATTCCCACTGTTGTCAAGGGCTTCTATGAAACCGACTTTTGGCCACCAAACGAAGAAAAAAGAAGTTCAAAGTTTCTCTGATATTGGGTCGTTGACCACATTAGGATTTTTTGGCTGTTCAAAATAAAAATTTTCGTCGTTGAAGAAGGATAGAAATTCGCTGGTTGCAGGTTTGATCTCTTCAACTTCACCTATCCACCCCACACTCTTACGTCCTCTTTCCCACAACTCCGACATTCTTCGCCATCTCTCGCGTAGTTTCCCCTTTATCCTCCATGCCCATCTCCTCTCTTCCCTTCCTCCTCTCTCACGCCGCCTCCTTATATCCTCCAAACTCCACCCGTGCTCACGTTTCCCAACCGTTCCTCTTCCTCTCTCTCATCCAACATCCCACACTCCCGTCCCCAGTTCGCTTCGTTTTCCACGCACTCATCATCACTTAACCAATGCATCCATTAAACTTCAATCCACACCCTAAAATCCTCAACACTTTCGCTCTCGACCATTCTCTTACTCCATGCGACCTACCAATCCACGCGCTCCCTTCTTTCGCTCTCTTCGCTATCGTCTACTCCCCCATTGGCTGCTCCTCCCACTGCACCTTACTCCCCCCCATTCGAGGCTTGCCCAAATATGCCTCCATCATGCTGCAATCCACGCAGCCAATGGTCTCCGCATTGATCTCTACTTACCTCTCTCATCCTCCCACTCTTTGTTCCTCTACACTACTCACTGTGCACTCCCTTCAACCCCTGCGTGCACCAGCCAACTCACGCACCTGTCCACCCTCTCCCACGTCGCCGCCTATTCCTAGCATCCACGCTGCCCATGATTCTCCACACTCCTCTTTCTCTCTCCCTTCCACACCTCCACTTCGCTTACTGCTTCTTCCATCTACCTCAACGCTTCCATTACCTTCACACCATTTTTGCAATTTCCCATCGCCATTCCTCCATATCATCCATTTCAAAAAAATATTATAATAATAATATTGTTAAATTGATAATACTATTTGTTATGAAATATTAAAAAAAAACCTAGCTTACAATAATATTATAATAATATATATTATTGTAATATTCCTTGAAACCCTAAATCCTCCCACTTCAAAAAAATAAATAAATTATTACAATATTAATTATTAATAAATAATATTTATTAATAATTATTATTATCATTCATTAAACTTCTAGTTATTCTTACAAGGAAAGATTATAAAACCTCGTCAAAGGAATATTTTTGCGAAAAGAACTACATTGCAGTTTTTGCACTTTGTGCCCTTAAAAAAGAAGACAAAGAAGAAGGATACATGTCAAGTCGTGAATTATGGCGATTATAAAGTCAGAATTGCAGTCGCAATTACAAGTAGTACTGAGTGTGTTAGAGCAATATAAAACAACCGATAATTATCTACAATTCGAGGTTAAGAAGCAAAATATTCTTAGGGAATTAACCAAACAGGAGAATAGTCGCTTAACCGCTCAAATTGAGAGATTAGCATGTGAAGGGAAAGAACAAAATAAAGAAATCTCTCGCCTAAAAGATCAAAATCGAAGGTTGGAAAAATCTAATGAAGAATTCAAGAAAATGTTATCAAATAAGGATGAGAAAATATCACATTTAAAAAATGACAATCAAGGCCTTGAAGACAAAATCAAAAAGTCTGAAGATGACGAAGAATCACCTTATGGAAGCGATAACAATTTAGAAGAATAAATAAAGCGTTTAAACAAGCTCATCATGGACAGAGATAATGAATTGACGCAAGTCCAAAGAAAGTTAGAAAGTCAAGAATCAGAGATATGTCGACATCAACAACAAATTAAAGATCTTCAACGACAGAAAGACAACGTTCAAAACAATCACAAACTAGAGACTGCAAAGGTCAAAGAAACAATCTAAAACAATAAGGATGAAATCATTCGGTTGAGAAATCATAACAAAACCCTAGTCACAAAAATCAAGAAATTAAAGAGTAATCGGATGTTGGGACAAGCTCATGAAGATATTGAGAAGAAGTCGTTAGAAAAGATCAATGAGAATTGCCATCTTAAAAATTACAATCAAGATCTTCAGACAAACTTATCAAGAAATGATGAAGAAAATTCCTCTTTAAAAAGAGTTAATCAAGAATTGCTAGAACAAGTTAAAAAGTTAAGAGAGTACGAAAAGTCGCAAGAAGAAAACTTGAAAAACATTTAGTATGATAACAAGCTATTAGAGAATAAAATAGAGCAAATCCAGCAGGAATCATCCAGACTCAAAACAAATTCAAGTTGAGGAACAAGAAGGCAATCTAGTTAAAAAACAAACAACAAAAACCCCTTATTGACACCCTAATTATAAAAACCATTTTGACCAACGATAGGGTCAAAATGGACATGAACAGAAGAGTTATGATTTTAGAAGAGAAAGAACACAAAATCAACAATCCAACAAAGCGATTAACAAACAACTCCAATGAAAATAGATCTCGGATGGACAACTTCACAAACAATGCAACATTTTTTCTTTGGAATTCGTAACTTGTATTGTTTTGTTTCATCAAAATGTCGTAGTTCTAACACAAAAGATCGAGAGATGACATTACAAGCAAGAAAACAGACGTAAGCCTTGTCTTCGCTAAGCTTTGAGGACAAAGCTTTCCTTAAGGCGAAGGCAATGTAATGAACAAAATATATAATAATAAATAAACATTAATAAATATTGATAATGTTAATAAATTCATGATTAAATAACTAAATGAAGAGACACCATATGAAAGGTGGTGTCTCATTACCAAGGAAACCCTTGCATGGGTATCATTTCTCATTGTAAAACATCACTTATTACTTATTCATTTTATATATATATTTACCCATTTATGGAGTTTTTGTTTTATTTACGTTGGATGTTCCTGTAGGAAACAAATTTACCATTTCATGGATCCTCTACCATGCAACAAAGAACACCCTTGCAAAGAAAATAAAGAGAGCAAGCGAGGTCACAATGAAAAAAGCAATTCATCCAAGCATCCTCTAAGCATCATCTTGCCTGGAGTAGGAGACTGAACCATTGACCACTATGAAATAACCAATAATATGTCTAATAAAGTCTTCTAGAGTAAGGTTTAGAGTCTAGACTAGAGGGAGCCTGTTGGATAGGGGTAGGTAGTTAGGGCCTCAAGTCAGAAACTCCCCTAACATCCAAGGTGGATGAGCGCTTGGAAGGAGTGAAAACCTGGTGTTATCATTCTGTCTATGAGAAATGTGCATTGCAGAGGAGGATGCAGAAAGCTCTCTAGGTTGATACTTGAGCAATCAAACTAGTGGGACAAGTTTGTAGTGGGGAAATTCGAGTTATAAGGCGTCTTTAGCTCAATATTTTATTATGTCAGGATGTATAGTATCTGTGCTGTTTTAACATGCATTTGCTGAGATGGGCCAAAAGGAGGATGTAATCAGTTAGGTAAATTGGAGGTGCCATGCAGGGCCTGCCACATAAAGGTAATCACCTCTACGAGGAACAAGGTATTGTCAAAGTTTGACTCGAACTCATTAATACATAGATAACATAAAATAAGATAATTTTATTAATGTCTATGAATGACCAAATGATAGGTTAATGATGAAGGGTGAACCTAGAAGGTAAATCCTGGAAAAAGAAGAAATCCTACTCAATCTAAAAATTGTGTAATGCAATTCAATCATCTTTACTGTAGTTGAGGAACTGGAAACTTTAGGAGTACATTGCCTGTTTCATATTAGTCATTACAAACAAGCCTCACTTCCCTATAAAATTGTGCAAAAACATAATCCTCACATCCTAATGATGGACCATAGATTAAGAGTCTGGACCATCGACTTGTATAAAACACAGCACATGAGATTTCCAAAGGAACAAAAGCTAACCTAGGCCAAAGTAGCTGCCCATTGACTTTGGGACTATTTGGTTTCAACCTGGGTCAAAGATGTTTTGTTCTTTAGCCTTTTTTAGTTACCCAAATGAAGTATTATAAAATGATTTTACATTTACCATGTATCCTAACGTGTGGAGATCATAATGCCCTTTGGAATGGATTGAGGGATTAGCTATGTTAAGAGATGTTTTAAGAAAAATATAGCTGTTTGAATAGGCTGGTTTCCAGGGAACTTTGACGTCTTAATTTTGATGTCCTTTGATTATGTGACTAACAATTCCCTTGTCTAGAGGAGAGTTACCAAGTGATTATGGCAAGGTCTTAGTTAAAACTTTAGTAAGTATAGTGAACTTTGATTACAATGGAAGAATTCTACCTCCTTCCCATTTAGTCATTTTGTCATTTTATCATCTATCAATGGTATTTAAGGATTTCAAAAGAACACTATTATTTTAAAGAAATGTCATCAACTTGTCAATCTACTTACATGATGCATAGTCTAGACAAACAATGATTATAAATTATAATGACTAATGTTTTGAATTGTTGCATGCATGTATAAGCATTTTTTATGTAAAGTCAAAAGTAAGGAACAGAAAACAACCACAAAAGGGCACTTACAACTTCCGTTTCTGGTAAAGTAAGAGAAAAACTAAAAAGCTGAAGTGTTACTACTGTGGAAAAGTGGGCCATCTAAAGGCTGAATGGAGGAAATGCTGGTGTAATCTTGAGCATGGTAAGTTCATCAAGAAACAAGCAAACATTTCTGAAAATGATGATGAATATGCAAAAGTAATTATATGCCTTCATTGCTTCTCAAAGCTGAGGCAAGACTTCAATTTGGTATTTCTACTCTAGTTCATCCAAGCATTTGACTAACATACCTAAGTGGTTTGTGGAGTTTGTAGAATGCAAATCCAGATCAGATTTGGTCATTTTGGTTGATCATAGAGCTCATTTTGTCGGGGGAAGAGGCAATGTACTACTTGACGCACAAGGTAAAACTTTTAAATTTATAAATGTTCTATATATTCGTCCTGGAGAGGAATCTTCTTTCAATGAGTGAAATAGCCAGCCAATGTAGATTGTAAACACACGGATGTGATTTATAGCGGAGGTAATTGTTTAGTGGTGGTGAAGAAGACAAGAAGGTCTCTTGTTTCTGGTGTAAAGGTACATGGTCTTTATAGGGTTGCGGTGGGTGATGTGATAATGTCACATGCGTTGGTGACAAGGGAGCAAATATATCAACAACAATTCATTATGGCACCTTAGGTATGGACATATCAATTTCTTCTATCTTTCCTTTCAAATGAAATCCAAAATGGTATATTGATTTCCAAATGTACAAGATGGGAGGAATGAGGTATGAGAAGCATGTGTAACAGGAAACAACACAAGGCAACCTTTGAAGGTGAAAATGTGTAGTGGTATGAGCATGTTGATTTGGTGCACTTTGACATTTGTTGACCTGTTTGTTATCACACAACTTGTAGTTGCCCCACAATGGTATCCTGTTCAGGATGGTAGAGGAGACGAGCAACTAAAGAGGTTGTTGTCACCAACCTTGTAGTTGCCTAGGCGAGATGGATCCAGAATGGATGGTAGAGGGACAAGCAACTAAGGAGGTGGAACTAAGATTGCCTCGACTCCCAAATGGATGGTTGTCATGCCAATCGAGGCAGTCTTCGCTTTATGTTATCCTAGCCCAAGACAACAAAGGGGGAGACCCGGATCTACTCCCGATAGGAGAGATCAGACTTAGACACCAGATCAGATCAAATAGACTTGAGGTACATAAGGTGTAAGGTAAATGGGAACCCTAGATCTATGGAGGGTGTCACTAAGTGAACCAGGGCTTTGGATTAGGGATTTGGAAGTGTGAGGTTTGATCCAAGGTTGGGACACCGGTGACCTATAAGACACAGGTGACCTATAAGGTGAATACTAGATCTGGGGTTGGGGTACTAGCAATAGATGAAGGTATCCGCTGCCTTGGGAAACGTAACCAATGCAGGGAGGGCAAGGATAGGATTGGGGTTGTCTAGTACCAATGGATAGACTTGATGGAATGGTAATCAATGTCACAACACCCAAGTCACCAGGAAAAATCAGATTTCAGGAAAAAGAGGCCAAAGAGGGGGTAGCGTTAGGGTTGGAGATCAGTGCTTGTCAGATCCAGGGAAATGGAGTCACTATCTGCCTAGCGTTGGAGGAAACCCACTTGGGAAATAGCCCGATCTACAAACTTAAAAAGGTATTTGGCCGGAAAAGTCAGATCACAGGAAAAACCAGCAGCAGGATGGCTAGCGCTAGGGTTTGGGAGGTCAGTTTCTCAGATCTAGGGAAACCTGTCAACTTCTAGCTCAGGTTAAAGGTGATTTGGTGAGAGGATGACTCGATCTACAAACCCAAGAATGTATTTTGCCGGAAAAATCAGATCACAGAAAAAGTCAGAAAAATGGTGGATAGCGCTAGGGCTTGGGAGGTCAGTTTCTTAGATGTAGGGAAAACCAACCACTTTCAGATCAGCGTTGAGGGAGATATGGTTAGGGGATGACTCGATCTTTAAAACCCAGCAGTGGCTTGGCTCAAGATCAAGCGGTCTGTTTTTAAGTATTTTTGGTTTCTCTTATTATAGAATTTTCAATGTGAAATGAAGAAAAACAGAGGCCAATGGATTGAGATCTGGAAGAAAGTGACTAACCTATAGATCTTACCTGGAAAAACTTGTAGATGCCTTGATGATGATGATCCCTGCTATTCTGATCAATTTGAGAAGCTTTGAGCGAGTTCTATGTCCAACGTTTTACCCCAAGGAGTCAATGCGCCCTCTCTCCTGCACAACAAACGTCAACCATATCAGATTTGCTGCAACATGAGAAAAAAGCTAGATGCTACAGAAAAATAGCAAGAAGAAATCATAGATCACAATGACACTAATGAAAACTCCCTAATAAAAATGAAGACAATCTAAGTGAGTTGAGGTCCCCCTTCAAAAATGCCCAAGCTGAAGTCGCCCTCCTGTAGACAAGACAAAGATTCCTGAAAAAGATATAGATCTCACAACAATTTCCTAAATGGTAGGAAGCAAAAGACTTTCCAATCACCATCTAAGAACACCAGATGCAAAGAAGATCCAAGAATATTCACAAGAAAAGTTTTTCTACTATTCAGATCCAAGAACCAAAAATGCCTTACAAATGAGAAGCTCTCTCCTTTAAATAGGAACGAGAGAACCAAAATCCTAACCAATTTTCAAATGAGTGGCTAAGATTAAAAGATACAAATGTCTAATCAATGGTTGAGATGAGCTCAACATACAATTCGTGGATCAATATAACAATATAATATAAAAGTGGACTAAATCACCCAAAGAGAGGGGACCCCACTCAACAAGAAATAAATGTAGCACATGGTGGGTGCATGGAGTGTTAACTAACTCCCTCTATGTGTCTCCATGGCATAATAAAATAATATATTTTTTAAACTGTGAAATTGTGCCTTCTTGAGGAAATCATGAGCCTCCCAAAAGCTCCAGAAAGTAATATAAAATGCCCGAGAAAATAGGTGTGGGCCCAATCAGGTGCTGCAATTGCTGGAGAAGGTGCGGAGGACATCACTCTCATCATCATGACTCATCCCATGCCATTTCCTTGCCTTAGTAGCCCAAATCGAATTCCTAAGTAGCCATTTAATTATTTATTAATCTGCCTTGTGAAATGTGAACCTGCCAAAACAGCCTCCTAGGGTGCCCGCGTTATCTAACTGAGCCTACCAGTGTCTCTGGGAGGGGGGGAATATGGTACAATTAAGTTGTTGGACCCCCTATGCCCCATACAACGCCCTAGGAGATCCAATAAGATCATCTCCCTGCTCAGACATGACTTCCAGTGAAGCAAAACTGCACCAGAAAGGTATAATGAGCCTAATCATCTCTGTAAGTGCCCGGAACTGACAACAAGCTGTCTCACTGGACCTAGAGAGTCCAAATCCATCTAAGGTATATACTCATACCCATTCGAATTCTCTGCCTGGTCATCTGCAATATCCAATAGACAAAATAATCACCTGTAAATGACCAGATACCAATAATATAATTCAGGTTGTCATCCATCTACTTCAAGTGTTAAGAGGCTAGGACATGCTCTACAAATCATTCAAGTAGCAATAATGACAAATAGCAATCACCTCACTGGCGGTACATCAACCAAATACATATATAGGGTTTTATTTATTATTACTCAGACTAGACTTTCAGGACTATACTCACTTCATAGTTGTAGTCAATTTGCTAGTGAAGGGTGAAGGCTAGGACAAAGGATGACCACCGGCTCAACATCGTGACACTTTGGATATGGAAAGGGAATACTGACTATAGCCATATGTTGGACAAACAACAACAAAGGGGATGGCAGTGCCTCACACATGGGTGAACTACTTCAGAGGTGCTTACTCACCTAATCAACTCAATACAAAAAATGCCAGCAATTTTTAGATATAACTTTTAGGAACGATTGCTTTTTTGGGCCTTTGATTTTCCATAGCCTTTGTCTTCGTATTTTTATACGAACTTTTATCATTTAGGCTTTATGCATTCATGTATGTTGAAAAACACTACTTTTCATGAATGTTTAAGATATTTCATTGCAATACTTTTTCATAGCCAATTTCATTAGGCTAGCCTTGCATTCATGTATGCTTAAAAACACTACTTTTGATGAATGGGATTTTTTCGTAAGATATTCATTTCATTTCAAATACATTGTATTGATGGCAGAGCTACTTGTTTCCGGTAAGCAAACACATCCTGGGCAACTCAGAGCCGAGACACAAATAAACAAGGAGGCTTGTCCAACAAAGGCTCTAGCGGGGAAAGGTTCCCCATGCCACAAGTCAAGTAGTAAGTTGGGCTAAAACACAACTAGAAGGTAATGGATGAGTGGAGACAATGAATAATGAAACCAACACTAGCAAGCCAAGGTATGGTGAGAACGACTACCTCTATTCTCCCTAAGGAGGGTAAAACCGATAAGTATGGATCAAGAAATTCCAATTCTGAGTAGGGACATCAATACATAATATAGATACATCCAAGTCCACATATTTATATGATCGCCGGATCATGACACTAAATGCTAACACATGTCACAAAAATGATTATAAGAGCAATGATAACCATAACACAATATAATACAAGCCGAGTCATAAGCATGAAAATAATCCATTTGAACCAACATCTGTCCAATGAGAAAACACTGATGCAAATCTGGGCACTGCTAATTGCTCTGTACATGACTAAATGGCTACATCGGTCCTCAAATCTGAGTGTCCTGAGACTCAGTCTTGGCATGGGAAAGTACTATAGCCGATAAATAAAATAATGATCCATCATAATTGCTCATCTCAGCATCTCATCTGTAGGAGATCTGGCTGAAAAAACGTACCGAATCTGAAAAATAGAATATTGTAGCCCGGCTGCTATATATGTGATAATAGAGGTGAGCCACGAATACCCCAACCCCCAGATAATGGATCGGTTGTCACGCTGATTGAGATATCATTCACTTTATGCCACTAAAACCCTAGTGATAAAGGGGGAGACCCAAACCTATCTTAGAAGAAAAGACCTAAAGCTAGTTCATCGGATCAAACTAAAAGAATATAATACATAAGGTGAATAGCTGTAAATCCTAGATCGAAGGATGAAGCCACAAAAGAGGAATACTTGAGTGGAGAAGGGTTACAGATGGTGATAATGTCGCTCAAGTTGATTATTAGGTGGCTTTGTGGAATTGATTTCAAGATCCAAAATTTGTGTGTTAATCCAAAATTCAAATGATCAAACTCGAAACCCGAGGGGGATTTGGATGTGAAATTAAGGGAATTCCCTAGGTAGGGTTTGATTAGTGAATTATGGCTTTTAGCAACACTAAGTTTATTACTTTGATGAGAGATATGGCAATAGATGAAATCCAAGCAAGACTGGAACAAAACACACTCAAAAAATTGCTGACAATGAAGGGAGGGCGATTTGCCTAGGAGATCAGTGCCACTTTTGCATGGGTAAATGGATTGCAAGGGTGACGCCTAGGATGGAGTTTGGGTTTTGGATGATGGGCGTCAAAACCCAAATCACCAAATTTTGATATTCCAAGTATAAAATGCCTCGGTGAATTTTCCTACTTACTACGAGGGGTTTTCAGTAAAATTGTTTGATGGGCAATGCATGAAAAATTAAACAGAGAGTGATAGGATGAGAAACTCACCTCGAATTTGTAGATAACTTCCTGGATGACAAGGATTGCTTCCTCATTGATCAAATGAGAGATATGGAAAAGTTCTTGTTGAAAACGTCTTGCTCAATGACCCTAGCGTCCTCCTTTCCTGTCACACGAAGGGAAAACCAGTAATTGAAACAAGAAAGATTGGGATCTACAAATAAGAGGTAAAAGATAGAGAAATGGAGAGTCATAAAGAAGTAACCGTTCCTTGATAAAAACCAAACCGAAGAATGACGTCAGGGCAAGTCTCCCCACTTTTCCCCTCTTCAATTCACCTCCTTTACTTGCAAATTGAAATGGGTCGAAAAGATACAAGAAGCTATGCCATAATAACTCATTGCAAGAGAGAAACAACTTAAGTCATCATAACATTCATTCATCTACAGAAACACAAGTATTGGATCCCAAAAAAATCTCTTTATTTAGAAGTACCAATGCCAAAGCTCATAGTTTACAATGGGGGGAGCACCTATCTTAAATAGATCTAGAGCATGTCCACTTTTCAACTAACTTTCATTCGACGGTTGAGGTTATAACATCATCAACGGTGGAGATCTTTTAATCTTGTTCTACATGCATGGATTAACTTGACCAAGTCAAGAGGGGTGCACTTTTTCCCAATGACGCCTTACTAAGGCAAAGTACATCATAATGTAAGGATATAACATGATAATACGTGATGGGGGTCACCTTAGGGGCTCAATTCACCCTAGGCCCCAATACAACAATATAACATAAGGTATATCAATGAAGTACATCCAATAACCAAGGTGAGGGGCGCCCCATGGGAGACGTCCTCCCTAGGAGAGCCAAATAAATAATCCAGAACATGAAGCTGACTACAACTGGTGTAGAAATGTCTGGAGAGCCATAATAAATCATCTGGAAAAATTCCCTTGCCATTGCCTTGATCACACAAGCCAAATCGGTTTCTTCAGTGATTTCCATAGTTCATTTTTTGGTGGTACAACCTCTGAAAACAAATAAAATCATCATAACTTTCTTCAGGTTGAGAACTGGGGAAAATTGACTGCACTAAAGTGTTTGGAGACATGGTAGAATGGTACTAGCGACTACTGATACCCATAGATCCACTAAAATGCCATAAATATCACCATCTCATAATAAAATAATGGCTAGAGTCAATACAAAATAATACTAAGCTATGGAACTCAATAACTGTGAGCATCTGATGAAAACTGAGATTGCAGTATTGGTGCTGGGCATATTTGGAGAAAATATAACCACTGATAATTTTTGTAGTCACTGCATTGGGAACAGTGTTTGACTTGGTCAACTGGATTGACCACATCAAAATACCCAAACTGAAGGTGAGACGATAAACTGAGCTGATCCTATATGCATCCAAGGTAAGAACTGCTCCAAGATGTATATGAAAACCCAACTTAAATCATGTTAATCAGAAGCATGGTGACAATAATAATAATAATGATCAATAAAATATGCCCGTGTCTTTGAACAATCTTTAAATCTTCTGGAAGTCCCTTGTATATGCTATACTTACAAAGTTTAATCAATTTGCTAATGCTAGGTGAAGGTGGAAAACAAGGCTTAGGAAAAAAGGGTAATGACTTCTAGTCAATGTTATCAGAACCGGACCGATGATCGAACCGAGAGAGCCCAAAATGTGAACTAGACCTGAACTGGAAAAAAACTGGGAAAAAAACCGGTCGACTAAAAACAACATAAAATATTCATATTTTGTAAAAAAACATATTTATTCATGTGCATACATATGAATCCAAACCATTTGTACTCAAATATGCAAAGTTTCTCATATATATAGCATGTTTGGGTGCAAATAAACAACATAGCACCGAGTGCAAGCAACAAGACATATCTGAAGTTCTGAACCAAAATGCATTAACAAAGAGGCTCTAAATTTTCTAAAGAGGACAACAATACCATGATCATATTGAACAACCCAATTAAGTGCGTCAAAATGAGTTTGTAAGATCCTTCGGTGATCTTACTACTATAGATATTAGAGTTAGACTTGTGTTTGATCTCAAAACAATAGTGAGACAAGAAATATAAATCCCATGGTATAATACTTATATTTTATATTTAGATTTTGTTAAGATAAACTCAATTTTGTCAACAATACTTATATCAATTTAAAAATTTCAAAGTACTCAGAATGTCAAGAATGAAGCCACAAAGGGTTTGTAATTTACAACCAATATTAGTGAACCATATGACACCTGCAAATATCAATCTCAGATTGTATACATCCAAATGACAGTGGTGGGTAAGAGTAACTGAAAGATAATTAATGAGTACATTCAAACTGTTAGAAATAACAACCTGTTGAATCACAAATTTGGTAAGCAAATTTGCATTGCGACGTGGCAAGTGAAGACTTGTTACAGAAACAAAAAATGCATCAATGACTCAGACCAACCTTCAAACACAAGGTTCACGTTCCAATTTGCAAGAGGAATTATGACAACGATAGGGCTTATGTTGAAAATGTTTTATGTTAGTTTAACTTTAAAACCTTGATCCATCAAGATTTAAACCATTAAACAAATGAAACCTTGTCACATATGGCATCTACCAAACAGATAGGAGGGCAGAGTATGGACCAGCCGATTCCATACAGAACCAGACAAAATCGTCGGTTCCATACGGAACCGGACAAAACCGGCCGGTTTAGAGCCAGTCTAAATCATTTTTCCATTTTTTTTCGGTTCAAGCACCTAACCAGACCGGTTGGGCTTGTAAACTGGTCGAATATGTTGGTTTTACCGGTTTTGATAACAATGCTTCTAGTAGACCTTGACCATGTGATCTCTCCGAATAATAACAAATACACACAACCATAATGACATATACATGACAGATAGCAATAGGGGATGGTGGTGTCTCACAAATGGATAAAGTACCTGAGCTTGTTTCCTTTAGGCTCTAGCAAGTATCCACTTAACGAGATTTAACAATTTGCAACATTTAGCTTTAAGGCATTTAACTTTAACACAAGATAATAGTTAGCCTACAAAGGCAGGTTCCCTAGAAAGCCTTCTGGGCTTCAAAAAATGACTAAGGTCTAGCCCTGCTGCCATCGAGTGTTCATAGCCCCGACGGGTTTGCCTCACCCTGTTGCCCTTGTGGGGGCAAATGAGCCTTACATCATACAATGTATGAGTGCTCATCCTTTGGCCACTGCCTAGTTTTATAACATTTATTTATATAGGCTTTAACTCTTAAAAGCGCTACTAATCGCAGCTTGTCGTTTGCATTGTTTAGATATAGCATTTATGCTTTCTGATGCTTTAGTGTAACTGTTGGCAGGAGCACTTGTTTTGAGGGCTAAAGGAAAACCATCCGGTGAACCTGGCCACACTTGCCAAGCCACATACGTAATAGCCAAAGACGCAGAGAAACATGGAGTCTATCATGCATAGGGGTCAAAGTGGGGAAGATGATCTTCAATCTCACAGGTCTCAGTCATAAGTCATGGGGAAAAATCAATCATGGATGAGATTGGATGGATGGGGACAAATGACACATGGAACCAACATAGCACTGAAGCTTAAAAGTTGTGTAAAGCATGGCATACGCAATGGTCTTCAACATTAGATTCTCTAATCATTCTCAACGTAGGTTAATCATGAGTAGAACATATCATATAAGCATAAGTCACCATAATCATCATAGCATAACAAGTCAAAGGCGTTAGTATATGTTGCTACCTTTCACACATCTCGGGGGGGTTTGGCATGGCAGAAATCTTCAAGCCACTTGGTGCATCCTTGGGGGCAAGTCTCGAGTTGAGATACTATCACTCAACACTCAACTCCTCCGTCTAGGCCAACTCCTAGCAAAGCCAAGGGGGTTGGTCCCTATAAAATAATCTAAGGCTTTTAAGCTAAGAAACAAAGATTAAATTAGTCTAGGAGTTTGAAAGGAAATACTAAAACAAGGCTTTGCAGAAGAAAAGTTACTGAACAACATGAAATTTAAAGCATTCACAACACATTGATTAACTCAAGCAGAGAGTAAAGATTGTAGACCAGTGTCGTGGAGTCAAATAGTGCTGTAAAGGGAAATGTTATGCAAGTGTATCTTGGTTAGTTTTAGTTTTAGTTTAGTTGTTAGTTTTAGTTGTTAGGGAAAAGGAGATTCCCGATATACCGTGAGGTACGCGGAATATGTCCAGATTTCAACTAATGTGGCTTCGCACAAGGACGTGTGGCCTAGATGGAGTCACGAGGGTGTGTCCAACACTACACCAAACGAGGGTGTAGCTTGACGGGGCCCTGTGGTCACTTTCTAGTTGTTCTCGCTTCCTTTGCAAAATTTGCCCACAAATAGTGAAGCTCGAAAACGCCGGATTTTCGTTATTTTTGTGGGCAATGAATTTTATTAAAATGAGTTTTTTATTAGATATAAAAGATTAATGAGTGCAAACTTCTGCTTTTGGTTATCCCAAAGCTCAGGGCGAACCTGCGATGGGAGAGAGCATACATGGAAATGGCGGATGTTTTTTCTAATTACTTTACTTGAAAAACGAAAAAGCATAACATTAAACTCTGAAACGACTTTAGAAACTATATAACCTGTTAAGGCGGAGTGTATGATTGTGTTACAAAAGTAAAACAAAAAGTTAGAAAAATTCACACCATAAAAAGACCAGTGCAAATCCCCGCTAGGGGGGATGGGGTGTGGGCACTTGGTTGCTGACTTGATCTCGTTTATTATGGTAGTTATGATGCTTAAAGAAGCCCTCTTTCTCCTTATAATATCAGAGCAAAGAGGTTACAATAGTATGAAGAAATGTTAAGGATGAAGAAGAGGGTTCAAGGATGTCTTCGTTTGCTTGAACTTGCAACATTGGTGCCTAAATCCTCTTTTTGTTGTTGTCCTAATACAAAAACTAGCAAAGATAATTAGTAGAAAAAGTGTCCAAAATCACTTTAAGAGTGATTCGGGCAAACTAGAAAAATACTAGAAAATTATGCTAAGTTAGAGACTAAATCTAGGAAACAATAAACTAAGAAGTTTGGGCTTGTGAGACCCAATTTCTTAAGATCTTGGACAACCTTTAAGGGGCTTCCAATAAAGCACTTTGATGCTAGATATTAACCTTAAAAAAAAAACTACTCAAATTACAAGCTTTAAGATTTACTTGAAATAACTTGAAAAAAGGTGGATTTCTAAGCTAGATCTAAATGAGAAAAGGTAAAACTTTATGCAACTTTTAGATCTAAGCAAGATATTCTTCTAAATTAGATCTAGAAAGATTTTAACATTTTAAAGTAAGTAGATCTAAGAAATAAGAAGAGGTAACCAAAGGAAAGAGTTTGATTTAAATGGAGAAAGAGAAGAAGAGGTGGCTTGGTGCTTGAATGATCAACCGTGGAGCTTTCCATTGGAATGTCGAGGGACTATGCCTTGAATATGTTAGAGAAAATGAAGAAGCAAACTATATCAGTGCTTTCTCCAAACTAAGATACTTGCAACTAATCAAAGGCTTGCCAAGGTACTTTTGAGATCCGGTTAATACATATATAGATAGACTAAAACAACATGCCAATAAACTTATTAGACATGTAAGATCTATATCTCTAAAAATACATATAAAAAAGATTTAGCCAATAAACTTATTAACTAAACTCTTTTCTTGCCAATTGATAGCAATCCTTCGAGGCCAAATCCACAAGATCATAATAAGCAAATTATGAAAAAATTACAAGTTACCTCAATGAGACATGGCAATGCTCATCCACACAATAGAACACAACACCATCTAGCCTCCAAAGCCTTCTTTATTTCAAGTAAAATAACTATAACTACAATCAGCAATCCTACTCTCTATCCAACTCGAACTAGTTTGAATGAGAGCCAAGGCATTGCCTATATAGGAAAAAGGAGAGCAAACCCACTGGGGTTGAATTTATCAAGTGTTGGAGCTTTTTGAGATGATTGGGGGCGAACTAGAGTGAACTAGAGGTGGTAGGTGACACCTCTCATAAGGTAGGTCACCCGCACATCTTTCTATGACACATATACAACAAGAGGTGAGCTTCGTCATGGATAAATGTGCCCCTCTAAGGAGAAATTCGCCCCCTCATGGATTTGATTGGAACCGACTTGATTTGATCTTGATTTGGTCTCCAATTAACCCCCACATCATCCTTAGTTAGCTTGGAACATGTCTGGGACAAGTTCCCACTGATTTAGTGTCACGTCCCCTCCCGCCTCAGAGGAGAAACGCGACCATAGTCCCACACATTCGATGAATGTGCATCCATATGCTCGAAGTTCAATCTATTCATCTCTGTATAAATTCTCTAACTTCCCAATAGTAGAGAAATTGCTTCTGTCAGTGCTCAATTCGACCACCTATGAAGAAAATATCAGAGGAGATCGAACGTCGGGGAAAGCTCACAACTGAAATCGACGGTCACAATCTGTTCTGCATCTGGAAACAGATCGACGACGGAGAATCAATCCCGCAAGAGTCAATGGTGCGGAAAAATTGAATCTGCGGAATCGGGGAAATATGAAAATTTCGGTCCCTCATGCCGCATTTCGCATTCCGCATCCCGCATGCGGATAGACCGTTGCGGAAATAATCAATTGCGGAATTAGAGATTGTGACGCCGCATCCTACATTCCCGCATCCCGCATCCCGCATTCCCGCATGCGGAAAGGTGAGTTGCGAAAGGAAATTTGCGGGGAAGGGAATCCACGAAGGGCGTTTCTGCATACCGCAAGTTGCGGAAAGGAAAGGTTGTGGAAGGAAATTTCTGCGGAAATTCAACTTGCTAACATAAGTCTTGGGTAGATTTGATCATTTAGGCCATCACCAATCCGACCATCTAAGTCCCATAACTTAATTTAAAAATGCATTGAATGAAACATACATAGATGGATACAATTTCAATTATACAACGGAATCAATTCATTAATTCAACACATTAAACAGGTTCATCATATTTCCTAAAGCAAATACAACTTGCAGAGATTAACACAGAGATACTTGTCTTTGAAAGAAGTTGTTCCGCAACCAGCTACGTCGCTGCAACGTTTCACCCAACCAAAGGCCAGTTGCTCAATCTCTCAGCAACACTGCCACGCTTGAGCTGGGCATGATTCCCATAAGGAATAAGGAACACTAGCAGGCTCACACATAGCCAAGAATACAACCAAACACAGCCAAGCCAACACAGTTGGGTTTATCAGGCTACAGACAAATAAGCCAATATACTGTTGACTGCAGTCAGTCAAGCCAACATTCTCATTAAGGACCAGCCAAGCCAACTAACAGATGGGTTTATTAGGCTGCAAAGGAACTGGAAAACTTGAACTGCTAAGCTAGTGAGCTCAACCACCGAGCTGTGGATGCCTACACGAGATTAGGCTTGGCTCCTAAAACATCTACACACCCAACACAAGGAAGCATCCCCTTCTTTGCTACACAGGTCCTTAGGCTATGCCTTCCCTTCCAGTGCTATTCAGTGTGTGCAAAGAAGAAAACCAACCCCTCGAGATCTATTTGTGAGGTTCCTTCCTACACCAGGTTTATCAAGCTAGTTCAGATCCAATTCCACTCTAGACCATTTGGCCAAATTTGCACACATAGTAGACCATAATATTAACACAGCAAAACAAGATTCCACTTGCTCTATGATAGAGGAGACCATTGCACAACAATGCTTAGGATGTTAACAACAGGCGAACAACACATAACAAAGTACGGTTCTGCCAAACCAGCGAATGCACAGCGTGCATGCACAGGATGGAATAGAGAATGATCAGAATCGACCACAACGTTTTAGGTGAAAGCCCTCGATCCTGGACTGCGCATGCACACTGAGGAAAAAACGAAACTGAAAACGTTGAAGGATTGATGATCAAAACGTCTCGCCGCTCCCCAAACATTAGGGAAGATGAAACGTTAGTGCATGAGGAAATGGGCATACGTTTTTGGGTGTTTCCTTCTAACACATGGCTTTTCCCCAAAGGCTCAAGGTTAAACATTCCCCCTCCCAGTTCCTTAGGAAATCATGCCCCCATCTCATTATTTGTTGCACTGACATAGCTGGTTGTGGGTTTTTAATTTAAATTGCATATTTATATGATGTCCAAAATTATATACTGTGCTAGACTTAGCACCATAAACTGTAGGAATCAACCTTGATCACCTATACACAAAACATCAATCGATGGCAGGGCCTTGGCCTTGAGCTCCTTGCTATGATTCCATACAATATTTTCATCATATATATTTAATGCAAACAAGGTCAAAACCAGGGTGTTACATTCCTCTCCCGCTTCAACAACACTGTCCTCAGTGCTTTACAAAATTAAACCAAAATGCTACGCTGGCATTGCCCTCAGTGCTCTGTAGAATGGAACAAAAATGGATGTGCCAATCGCATGGCATCCTCCAGCTCCCATGTAGCCTCTTCAGGACCGTAGTGCTGCCATTGCGCCTTTACCTGCCCTATGGCTCGGTTCTGGAGCATTGTGACCTTCCTGGCGAGGATGTGCATTGGCTCGATTTGGAATTCTCCCTCGGGTTCCTCTTGAATCACATCCCAATTTATCACATGGTTAGGGTCATGTACATATCTCTTAAGCAAAGAAACATGAAAAACATTATAAGCCCTAGTGCTAGTAGGCAATGCAAGTCTATATGCAACTGGCCCTATTCTCTCAAGCACTTCAAACGGCCCACAGTATTTAGGTGATAGCTTGGCACAACTTCCAAGCTTCAAGGAACTCTTCTTTGCCCTCACTCTGAGGTAAACATGATCCCCAACACTGAACTCTCTGTTCACCCTATGCTTATCTGCATAGCTTTTCTGTTTGTCCTGGGCTGCTTTCAGATTCTACTTGATCTTTACAACCTCTTGCCCCATCTCCGTGAGCAATTCTGGACCAAGCACAACCCTTTAGGACACCTGATCTTTACAACCTCTTGCCCCATCTCCTTGAGCAATTCTGGACCAAGCACAACCCTTTTCACTGGATTATCCCAAGTCACAAGTGTCCTACACCTCCTGCCATACAAAGCTTCATATGGACTCATCCCGAAGGATGCTTGCTGTCCATTGTTATAAGCAAACTCTACCAAGTGTAAATAATCCTCCCGCTTGGTTGGTTTGTCCATCACATACATGCAAAGCATGTCTTCAAGTACTTGGTTAACTCTCTCTGTCTGCCCATCAGTCTGAGGATGGTGGTAGTGCTAAAATTCAACTTCGTCCCCAAATCTGGAAACAATCCCTTCCAAAACATTGAAGTGAACTTGACATCTCTGTCAGAGACTATTGCCTTAGGCAATCCATGCAATTTGAAAATCTCCTTCATGAAGATCTTTGCAATGTCATCAGTCTTATGCGTAGACTTGACCGGTATAAAATGTGCTTCCTTTGTCAACTTGTCCCCCACAACCATGATCGAATCATGTTGTCTCCAAGTCATTTGCAATCCTGTAATAAAGTCCATGGAAATAACTTCCCATTTTCATTCTGGAACTGGAAAAGGCTGCAACAAACCTGCTGGGTGTTGATGCTCAACCTTCACCTGTTGACATTTCATGCACCTTGAAATATATTTAGCCATGTCCTTTTTCATGCATGGCCAAAAGTACTGCTTTCCAGCTGTAGGAATTGTTTTCTTATATCCTGGGTGCCCAGAATATGGAGCTTGATGGATCTCATCCATAACAACCCTCCTAAAATCTGCTACATTTGGAATATAAATTCTATTCTTATAAGTAAGGTGTCTTCTTCTAATTTATATCCTTCATACTTCTTTTCAAGGCTTTGCTGCTACAACTTGTCTTTTACTTGCACATACAATTCATCTTCAGCAGCATGATTAATAATCTGCTGTCTCAAATCTGACTGGAAAATACTAAGAGATGCCACATGCATTTCCTGCACCTTCGTGCTGAGTACATCAACTACCTTATTCTCTTTTCCTTTTATGTGCTTGATTTCAAAATCAAACTCACATAAGAACTCCAACCATCTAGCTTGCCTAGCATTTAGAGTAGGTTGATCAAACAAATACTTCAGACCACAATGGTCTGTTCTTAGCTCGAATCTTTTGCCCATCAAGTAATGCCTCCACATCTTGAGAGCATGTACTATGGCTGCAAGTTCTAGATCATGAGTGGCATAGTTCTTCTCATGCTCCTTCAATTTTCTTGACTCATAACATATTACGTGGTTGTCTTGCATAAGAACTCCTCCAAGTCCTTGACCGCATGCATCAGTGCACACCACAAAATCTCTCTCTGGGTCTGCAACTTTCAAGATTGGTGCACTTGTGAGAAGATTCTTCAACTGCTGGAAGCTTTCTTCACACCTCGATGTCCATTCAAACTTTATCCCCTTCCTTTGCAAAGAAGTGATGGTATGTGCAACCTTGGAGAATCCTTCAATGGATCTCCTGTAGTATCCTGCAAGTCCCATAAAAGACCTTACATCTGTCACATTTCTGGGAGTAGCCAATTCATAATGGCTTCAATCTTGTCAGGATCCACAGATTTACCGTCTTCTGAGATAATGTGACCCAAGTACAGAATTCTATTTTTATAGAAATCACACTTGCTCATCTTTGCATACAGCTGATGCTCTGTGAGCAATTGTAATGTCAATCTCAGATGCTCTTCATGTTCTTCCTCATTCTTAGAATAAATAAGAATGTCATCAAGGAAAACCAGAACAAACTTGTCCAAATACTTGCTGAAGACACTATTCATAAGGCACATAAATGTAGCTGGTGCATTTGTGAGACCAAATGGGACCACTACAAACTCATAATGTCCATATCTTGTTTTGAAAGCTGTCTTATGAATGTCTTCATCGTTGATTCTCACATGATGGTAGCTAGACTTCAAGTCAATCTTGGAAAATACCTTTGCTCCTCTCATTTGATCAAAGAGGTCATTAATTCTAGGCAAGGGATATTTGTTCTTCACGGTGGCTTTGTTCAGTTGTCTGTAATCAAAACACAATCTGAGTGTACCATCTTGCTTCTTCACAAACAGAACTGGTGCTTCCCAAGGAGACACACTCAGCCTGATATACTTATTTTCCAACAACTCTTGCAGTTGCATCTTTAGCTCTAGCATTTCTGGTGTACTCATTCTGAAGGGTGTCTTGGACACTAGTGCTGCTCCTGGCACAAGTTCAATTGTGAAGTCAATGTCTCTCTTTGGAGGAAGCTCTGGAATCTCATCAGGAAAAACATCCCTGAATTCTTGCAATATAGGATAGTCCTTCAACCTAATAGTTTCATTCTTTGCTGCCTCCACAACATGAGCTGCATACACTCTGCAACCCTTCCTACAAAACTTCTTCAACTGCATTGCTGAAATCTGCCTCACAGAAATCACCTTTGGAATGCCTCTTACAACTATTGGGTTTCGTTCTTCATCCATGCATTCAAAAGTCTTATTGTAACAGTTAAGCTTTATTGTATGAGCTTTTAACCAATCCATTCCAATGAGAACATCATAGGAACCAAGAGGTAGAACATTTAGATCTACACAAGTGACCAATCCATTCATCACCAATGGACATTTTTCCACCACTTCACTGACCTTTTTCTTAGTTCCAGTGGCTAGCTGAACTAACCACGATTTGCTATGCTTTACTTTCTTAAAAGCACAAATGTCCACTACTCTAGGAGCAATGTAACTGTGAGTAGAACAAGGGTCAATCAAAATAGAAACAGATTGCTCAACAATCTTACCTGCAACTTCAACCACAGTTGACTGGTGATCTGCCTGGAGGTCCTCTAGTGTTGCATAGATTCTAGGGATGACCCTTGCTACTCGACCCACTGTTTCTGCTTCTTGAATGTTGTAAGCTGGCCTTGCATTCTCATTCTCAAGTGGACAATACCTGCGCATGTGGGGTCCTCCACATTTCCAACATTGGAGTGGTGCTCTGTTCTGTTGTGGATCTCTTGGCTCTTCTCCCACCACTCTAGTTGGCTGCTTCTCAACTTGGGATGGATGCTTCTGCTGATTCCTGAAGTTAGAAGGTTTGAAACCTTTTTTCCTTTGGTCAGACTTCTCATTCTTTTTGTCCTTCCATGTCTTATGATAATCAAGTTTTCCTTTGCTTTGGTCATAAGAATGCTTAGCTTTCCTTATTGCTTCTTCCAGAGTTCTAGGTTCATAAAACTCAATTATGTCTTTGTAAGACTGAGGCAATCCACTCAGAAAATGCTGGATTTTCACCTTTTCATCTTTGATGTACCTGACATACCTCAACAACTCCAAGAACTTATTTGCATACTCTTCCATGGTTTGCTGTCCCAGTCTCAACTCATGGAATTCTTTGATTTTATCATCATAGTACTTGTCAGAGAAGTACTTTTGCTTGAAATACTTCTGGAACGGTTTCCACACAATCTGTCTTTCATTAATCTTCTTCACTTGCCTGAAGTGCTCCCACCATATGGATGCTCTTCCAGTCAAATTGAAGGTGGCTACCCTAGCCTTCATATTTCCTGAATAGTCTTGGACTTGGAAATATTTCCTCATCCCAAGAAGCCAAGCTTCGGCTTCTTGACCATCCTTTATCTCACCATTGAAGGTAGGAGGCCTTGCCTTCTTAAATTCATCACATGAACGGTTCTGGTAGCGCCTCTTTCTCTTATTCTCGTGAGAATAAGAACTTGAACCACCAGTGGATCCTTTAGAGTCAGATGACCCACTAGGAGATCTCTTTCTTCCTCTAGAAGTGGTCTTACTTCCTTCTGGTTTCACTGTTTAGTCCCCAAAGTTCATCCGCCTCTGAATGTCTGTCAAACTCTGCAGCATGGCTGCATTCAGTTGATTTTGCTCCTCCAGCGCCTTAACTAATTTTTCATTGTCTGCTCTATGACTTTTCATCTCCAACCTTAGGCTTCTCATGGTGGCGGCAAAATCTGGAGGAGTATCTTGAAACCTCCTCGCATTAGACTCTGTCTCAGCATTTCCAATTCAGACATTTTCCCCCATAGCATCTTCCTCGTATTCATTGGGGTTCTGTGCATCGTCGCACATGTTGCTTCTCATGGCTCAACCGAACCAACTTATCGAACTGCACTATCTGGAATGCTGCCCTATGACTATAGTTTTGCAAAATGTGTTAATAAACAAAATTGTTAGATAATTTCAAAATCGATACCCCTTACCCACTACCCATGGCAGTTTTCTTTGTTATGCAGCTAACAATATTTTCAAACCATTTACCAATAACTCTCTTAACTGTTCAACTTAGCCCATTTAGGTCCTAGCGCTGCAACCGATAGCTTTGATACCACGCTGTCACGTCCCCTCTCACTTCAGAGGAGAATCGTGACCATAGTCCCACACATTCGATGAATGCAAATCCATATGCTCGAAGTTCAATCTATTCATCTCTGTATAAATTCTCTAACTTCCCAATAGCAGAGAAATTGCTTCTATCAGTGCTCAATCCGACGACCTATGAAGAAAATCTCAGAGGAGATCGAATGGTGGGGAAAGGTCACAACTGTAATCAACGGTCACAATTTGTTCCCCATCTGGAAACACATCGACAACGGAGAATCAATCCCGCAAGAGTCAATGGTGTGGAAAACTTGAATCCGCGGAATCGAGGAATAGGAAAATTTCGGTCCCTCATCCTGCATCCTGCATTCCGCATTCCGCATTCCGCATCCCGCATGCGGATAGACCGTTGTGGAAATAATCAATTGTGGAATTAGAGATCTTGACGCCACATCCCGCATTCCTGCATCCCGCATGCGGAAAGTTGAGTTGCAGAAGGAAATCTGTGGGGAAGGGAATCCACGGAAGGTCGTTTCTGCATCCCACATCCTGCAAGTTGCGGAATGAAATTTCTGTGGAAATTCAACCTGCTAACAAAAGTCTTGGGCAAATTTGATCGTTCAAGCCATCACCAATCCGGCCATCTAAGTCCCATAACTTAATTTAAAAATGCATTGAACGAAACATACATAGATGCATACAATTTCAATTATACAATGGAATCAATTCATCAATTCAACACATTAAACAGGTTCATATTTCATGAAGCAAATATAACTTGCAGAGATTAACACATAGATATTTATCTTTGAAAGAAGTTGTTCCGCAACCAGCTACGTCGCTGCAACGTTCCAGCCAACCATAGGCTAGTGCGCTCATCAATCTCTTAGCAGCACTGCCACCCCTGAGCTGGGCATGATTCTCATAAGGTATAAGGAACACTAGCAGGCTCACACATAGCCAAGAATACAACCAAACTCAACCAAGCCAACACAGTTGGGTTTATCAGGCTATAGAAAAACAAACCAATATACTGCTGGGTTTATCAGACTGCAGTCAGTTAAGCCAACATTCTCATTAAGGACCAGCCAAGCCAACTAACAGATGGGTTTATCAGGCTGCAAAGGAACTGGAAAACTTGAACTGTTAAGCTAGTGAGCTCAACCACTGAGTTGTGGACACTTGCACTAGATCAGGCTTGGCTCCTAAAACATCTACACACCCAACACAAGGAAGCATCCCCTTCTCTGCTACACAGTCCCTCAGGCTATGTCTTCCCTTCCAGTGCTGTTCAGGGTGTGCAAAGAAGAAAACCAGCCCCTCTAGATCTATTTGTGAGGTTCCTTCCTACACCAGGTTTATCAAGCTAGTTCAGATCCAATTCCACTCTAGACCATTTCAGACCAAGGCCAAATATGCACGCACAACAAACCACAATATTAACACAGCAAAATAAGCTTCCACTCGCTCTGTGACAGAGTAGACCATTGCACAACAACGCTCAAGATGGTAACAACAGGCGAACAACACAGAACAAAGCACGGTTATTGCAAACCGGCGAACGCACGATGTGCATGTACAAGATGGAATAGAGAATGATCAGAATTTGCCACAACGTTTTGGGTGAAAGCCCTCGATCTTGGACTGTGCATGCACATTGAGGGAAAAAAGGAATTGAAAACGTTGAAGGATGGATGATCAAAACGTCCCGCTGCTCCCCAAACATGAGGGAAGATGAAACGTGAGTGCATGAGGAAATGGGCATACGTTTTTGGGTGTTTTCTTCTGACACATGGCTTTTCACCAAAGGCTCAAGGTTAAACATTCCCCCTCTCTGTTCCTTAGGAAATCATGCCCTCATCTCATTATTTGTTGCATTGACATCGCTGGTTGTGGGTTTTTAATTTAAATTGCATATTTATATGATGTCCAAAATTAGATACTGTGCTTGACTTAGCACCATAAACCGTAGGCATCAACCTTGATCACCTATACACAAAACATCAATCAATGGCAGGGCCTTGGCCTTGAGCTCCTTGCCATNCGGGGTCAAAACCGGGGTGTTACATTTAGGGATGTTTTTTTTCTCCATATTTTCCCTTTTTTTCTAATTTTTTATTCACTTTTTTCCTTTTTTAGAGAGAATTTCACTTAAGTGATAAATAATCACTTAAAACTTCGGAAAAGTGGGTTTTGGGGAAAAGTGGGTGCTCTGAGTTTGAAAACAAGCACCCCCAATGGCAAATTTGCCCCCCTAGCCACACTTTTATGACACTTTGAATTTTCTCAATTAAACTATTAAAAAATAGCCTAAGTTTACGGGAAAATTTATTTTTCTCGGAATTGAAAAAAACCCATGGGGGACCTAGTGCAATGTTCATATGACTCAAAAAAGTGACTAGCATGGTAATATACATAGGCACATAGACTTTAATAACCTCCTAAGGCATAACCACCAAGGCGAATACTCCAGCTTTGGAGGTTTGAATGAAAAAATCGGAAATTATATGTCGTTGACAAGCAACATATAATTAACAAAGAAAAAACACTCTAGAGTACCGCATTGATATCTAAGTCTAAGTTGGCGAAGCCTTTTACAAAAAGTCATCATGCTACGTCAACGTATTATAATTTCCCTGCAAGGTGTGAAGATGCAAAAATTTAAAAAAGGACCAAAATTTGGCCCTGAAAGGTCTTTTGAACTTTTGAGCACTGATAGTGAACAAGGGACTTGTTCACAACTTCAGCGGCTCACTGGAAATCCAACTAAGTGCAACTTAGTGAATAACATTATACATCAGAGAGCAAAATCAAGAAGCCAATATATACTTACTCTCACCATATACATGCCTCTACCTAATGTGCCCACCTGTGAACTGTGTGCCGTCTCTGCTGCTCTGCTCGAATGAACTATGTCATCACCAAAGTCATTTCAATGGACAAGGAGATCTCAGTCCTGACTCCTGACAAGGAAATACTTTGCATCTGCTACTAAATGAAGGCTCTGAATTGCTCAAGTTGTAATAATGATCCATGCTGTATCTGATCTGAATGTCTGACTCAAAAAAATAAAGAGATCAATCTATATGCTGCATGCTGCATCATGATATCCCAACTACAATATATCTGTGATAATATGATCCGTGCAAATACCCACACCATTCAGTGCAAGGTATTTTCTACTATTTGTTGAGGATTTGTCTAGGAAGATGTAGGTTTCTTCCCTAAAGAAGATGTCTAATGTTTTTTTCTAAGTTTGAAAACTTTAAGGTAGTTGTTTAAAAGGAGTTTGGTAGAATTGTAAAGGTTCTTCAGTTAGACAATGAAGTGGAATTTTTCTCAGCTGATTTCACTAATTTTTGCACGAGGGAGGAGATTCAAAGACAATTTTCTATATCTTGTACATCTCAGCAACATGGGGTTGTGGAAAGGTGGAACCATACAATTGTTGAAATGATAAGAAGGTAGGGCTGTACCAACAATTACTGAAGAGAAGCAGTGGGTATTTTTGTTTATATTCTCAACAATATCTCTACAAAGCCTTTTCAAAACATCACACTTTTGTAGACATGGTCTGGTAGAACCATTGCTGCTGGGATTGCTGCTGGGAACAAGAGCAAAGGAGGAGTGCAAATCAGGAAGTGCCAATTTCCAAAAGACTTCGAGAGCGAAATATTACGGGAGTACTTTTTTATATATTATGTATTTTTATATATTTTGATGCATAGATATTTAAAAAAAGCATGCAGAATGGTGAATTAGTTGTAGAAAATATGAAAACGTAGATCATAGTAATAGATCTAGTAGATAAAGCATCAACCATTTAGTATACAAATGACATCAAAGATCTAGTAGTTATAACTTGTAGCATGTCAGCAAACAATCAACCATGACATCAACCTTCAAGTTTCAAGTCAAAAAATAACATTCGTCATGAACAAACTGTCAGAGGTAACCTCAACCATGAAATGATATAGGATATCTTGACCATAGAGTTGTTATATGCAATCAACAATTCAAACTGCAACTGTCATATGATGTTTACAAAATAAACCATAATAAAGACAAATAATTCACAGTTCTTGAATCTATATTCTAAACAGATAAAGCAAAATAATTATACTATCTACTGAGCTTTCTTGAGTCTGTTGCCACAAGCACCTTCTAATTTCTTCTTTCGAGCTCTAGTAGCAATAGGAATTATTTCGAGAGTCTTGAGAATCGTTGTAGAAGTGCATGGAATCATTTCAGGAGTGCACTACCCTTCAAGGCGAGCTCCAAGAGTGGGAGGGGGTGAGAATCTTCCCCATAGCTAGGTGTAGAACACCAACGGTTATTCGTATGAAAGATTTTGGCTTAATAACATGTGTGTTCTCTTCGGTTGAAAAGAGAACCAAATTAGATCCAAAATGTAGAAAGTTGATATTTGTTGGCTACAAGGAACATTCTTAGCCATATTGCACATGGTGATTCTGAAATATGATAAAAGTACGTGATAAATGGGCTAATTTGGAGGGCAAAAGATGAAAAATGAAGGACTAAGTGAAACTATAAATCAATGGAAGATGTTGGGCTTCCAGCACAATACCAATCTAGACCTATAATTTTTTCATTAATGATTGTTGTTCATAACTATTTTTATTGTAAAACTACGATGATACAAAAGGACATGATTGGTGGGAAATGGACGTGAAGGTGGAATATGCCGTGTTGTAAGAGATACCTCTAGGATAGAAATCCATTGCCTGTAAATGGATTTACCAGTGTTCCACGGGGACGCGTCCCCTAGGGTGGGGAACGCGCTCCCTCGCTCCTCCACACTTCTGGGACGGGGAAACTCCTGGGGAAATGTTTCCCCACGTCCCCCTTTTGGGGGAAACTCGGGGAAACACGTTTCCCCAAGTGCAAAACATGTTTTCCCCTAGGGGGGGCTTCTAGGCGTCCTCACGTCCCCCCCAAATTTGCACCGTTCACGATAAATAAATGCAAATTAAAATATTAAAAACGTGTTTAAAAAATTAAAACATAATTAAACAAAAATTGAATTAAATCCTAGAATAACCTAAGAGTCTAAGACCTTCCTAAACGCTATCCTCTCATGATTTGATTTCATAATCATATTGCAACTAAACTTGGAGTAGTCGTCGTTGTTCTAAGTTCTAACTTCTATGTGTTCATTGTTTGGTATCTATTTGACTATTTCAGACTTCAGCATTTGTTGCATTATCTTTTACAAATTCGAAATTTGAATTTAGATATACATTGCATAATGATAATTATGATATTTAGTTTGTAGTTTTTACATGGGTATAGTAACATAGTTCAGTTACCAGTATCATTTACAAATTTGAAATTTGATATGCTAATAACTAATACATGTACACTCATAATGATGAATTTAGTTTTTAGTATTACTTTTTACATGGTAATAGTTACTTTTGGGATTTATCATTTTTATGTTTTAAATTATTTTTTATGACTTCGACGTCCCCCCCGTTTCCCCGAAATTTCACTAGAATTTGGGGTAGCTTCCACACGCCCCCCTTGTGCGTTTCTCCGCTCCCACGCTCCCCCATCCCGGAAACTCCGTGGAACATTGGGATTTATAGAATACAATATAATGTTGATGGTTCATTGGACAAACATAATGCAAGGATGGATACCAAAGATTTTTCCCAATGGGAAGAGGTGGACTACGGGGAAACATTTACTTCAACAACAAAGCTAGTCACAATCAGATTGGTGACATCTATGGTATGAATGTATCAATTGGATGTCAAGAGTGCATTCTTCAATTATGATCTTGACAAGGAATATTTAATAATTTCTTTGTTAATTGTATGCATTCCAAGTTACAAGTAAGGAGTGTTTGTTGTGCAAGTTAAATATGTTGATTTTTTAGCAGCATTGAGTGCCATTCCCTTGGAGAATGGAGGCCAGGAATTTGATACTAGTCTTGGACTGAAGCTCAGCTAGGGGCTGAGAGCCATTCTCTGCGAGAATGGAGGCTCCTGGTCAGTTACCAGGAATTTGATACTAGTCTTGGACTGAAGCTTAGCCTGGGGCTGAGAGCCATTCTCTGGGAGAGTGAAGGCACCTGGTTAGTTACCATAAATTTGATACCAGTCTTGAACTGAAGCTCAGCTTGGGGCTGATAACCATTCTATGGGAGAATGGGGGCACTTGATCAGTGGGCTATGGGACGTTCTCAAGGGACTGGCCATACTTTGTTCAAGTACCTAGCACATGATCTTGGTGTAAATAAAGAGAACAAGAATTGTTGAAATATCTAACTCCGAAGGTCCTCCCTCATAGTTTTGGTGCGTGTGTAATGAGGGGCATCCCTGAGTAGCCCCTCGAGGTAGGGGTAGAGGTAGAGATAGAAACCCTCCTAGTATGGAATATTTTAGAGCCCTTCATAGGCAAGTTCAGCCATTACAAGAATAGTTGTGTTGAGGAGTTGTTGTTAGAAAAGAGATGAAAGTGAAGATGAAGCTGAAAGTGAGGACTCATTCAAAGAAGAAGCACAAGATGAAATAGATCCTGGAGAAATCAGATTGCTTAGAGCCATTTTGCAAGATTGGAAAAAAGACCAAAGATGGACGTCTCAACATTTAATGGAAGCTTAAATCCAGAGGAGCTCATATATTGGATAAATGACATGGAAGAATTCTTTGAATTCGAAGAGATTGAAGACCCTAGCAGAGTGAAATTTGCAAAGACAAACTAAAGGGGCATACTAGCATTTCGTGGAAAGAAATCCAACTTAAAAGAAGAAGGATAGGAAAAGTTAAAATTACTAGATGGGAGGGGAAAAGATAAAATTACTAGATGGGATAGAATGGTAGAAAAGATGAAGAGACAATTCATTCCTGTGGATTATGAACCAGAGCTGCTCAAGAAGATGCAAAGTCTGAGAAAATGAATAAGAACAGTAAAAGAATATGCTAAAGAATTTCACAAAGTCTTGATTATAACTGAGTACCCTGAAGCAGATAAGGAGAAAGTGACCCGTTACATCAATGGATTGAAGCCTAGCATACAAAAATAATTGGCACTAGTGAAAATCTGCACCATAGAAGATGCATATCAATTTGCATTGAAGGTGGAAGAAATATTAAATAGAAAATTTGAAAATAAGTGAAGAGGAAGAGGTTGTGGTGGAAGAACTAGAGGAAGGTCTTATGGAGGACAAGACAATAATAGGAAAAATGAAGACAATGGCAGCAACAAAAATTAGAAAATGGATAATTCTTATGACTCCCGAGAGTAAAATTTCAGAGGAGAGGAAGATCAGGTAGAGGATTCAGAAGAGGAGGTTTTCATGGAACCTGTTTTCCGTGTGGAGAAGAGGAACATCGAGCTTATGAATGCCATCATAATCAAGAAAGATCCAATAGAAGGGCTGAAAACATTGCAATGACAACGAATGTGAATGAGGAAGATGCAGAGTCATCACATTCCTAAGAAATAGAGGAAGGAGAAGCATTAATGGGTAGAAGAGCCCTGTTGAATTGAGATAATGAATATGTTCAAAGAAAGAATTTGTTTAAAACAAGATGCAAATGTGAAGGAAAGGTATGTAATATTATTATAGATAGTGGAAGCATTGATACCTGGTATCTGAAGAAATGGTGAACAAGTTGAAGCTAGAAAGAAGAAGACACCCACATCCGTATAGGATTGCTTGGATTCAGGATGATCAAAAGCTTTTGGTCAGTAAACAAAGTTTGGTAAAATTTAAAATAGAAGGTTATAGTGATGAAACTATGTGTGTTATAATACCTATGGATGCTTGTCATGTTTTGTTCTGAAGGTCTTGGCAATTTGACAAGAAAGCAATGCCCAATGGTTATGCCAACACATACTCATTGACGAAGGATGGAGTACGACACAAATTGAAGCCATTAAAGGAGGAAATGGGTAAGGTTTGCAAGAATGCAAGAATTTGTTTAGTTGAGGATAGGAAGCTTTTAGATGGCCTAAAGCATGAAAATGTTTGTTTTGTTTTGATTCCAAAAACTAACAAAGAAAATGTGGAAGATGTTCCTGTGGAAGTTGCAGATTTGTTGCATGAATTGCAAGAAATTGTTTCTAGTTGTGCACCAGAAGGATTACCACCTATGAGGAGGATAAGTCATCAGATTGATTTGATACAAAGAGCAAGTTTTCCTAACAAGGAAACCCACATGATGTCTCCTACAAAGAGTGAAGAATTGAATAGACAAGTACAAGAATTGTTGCAGAAAGGTTTGTTCAAAGAAAGCTTAAGTCCATGTGTAGTGCTTACGGTTTTGGCACCAAAGAAAGGTGGAGAATGGAGAATGTGCACGGATTGAATGGCCATTAACAAGATCACCATCAAATACAAATTTCCATTGGCTAGAATGGATGATCTTATGGATTGCTTAAGTGGAGCTAAGTACTTCACCAAGATTGATTTGAAAAGTGGCTATCATCAAATTCGAATCAGAGAAGGGGACGAATGGAAGACAACATTCAAGACTAAAGAAGGTTTGTATGAGTGGTTGGTCATGCCTTTTGTCCTAACCAATGCACCTAGCACATTTATGAGATTGATGAGTGAGGTATCAACAGAATCTTTGGGCAGATTTGTTATTGTTTATCTTGATGACATTTTGATATTCAGTAAGACATTAGAAGAACATTTGATGCATGTCAGATCTGTTTTTGAAAAGTTGAGAGAAGAGAAGTTGCTCATTAAGTTGAAGAAGGGTAGCTTTTATGAAGAGGGAGTTGGTATACTCGGGATTCGTTGTTTTGGGAGAGGGAATCAAGATGGATCCATAAAATGTGAAAGCTATCCTTGAATGGCCTACACGTAGGAGTGCTACAGAGGTGAAATCATTTCATGGTTTCGCAAGCTTTTATAGAAAGTTTATTAGAGATTTGAATAATATTTGTGCACCACTAACAGAGACCATGAGAAGGGACAAGAAAGAGTTCAAATAGACTTCAAGGGCAACATGTAGTTTTGATCTGTTGAAGGCTAAGGAAATGGAGTAGCCTTATTAAGCACTTCCGGATTTTGGCAAGGTATTCAAGTAGATTGTAATGCAAGTGGTAATTCCGTTGGAGCTGTTCTAAGTCAAGAAGGTAAACCCATTGCTTATTTTAGTGAGAAATTAAATGATGCAAAGAAGAAATATTCAGTTTATGATTAGTAATTTTATGCTATTGTTCAAGCATTGAAACAATGGAAACACTATCTTTTGCCCAAGGGGTTTGTTTTGTTTACTGATTATCAAGCACTTCAATATTTGAATAGTCAAGGAAAGTCAATTCAGAGACACATGAAATGGGTAGAAGTTTTTCAAAGTTAAACATTTGTTTTGAAGGATAGAAGTGAGAAATCTGACAGAGTTGCAGATGCATTGAGTAGAAGACAAATTTTGCTAACCGAATTGCAGGTTGAGGTTGTTGGTTTCAATGAGTTGAAGTAATTGTATGAGGGAGATCCAAATTTTGGAGAGGCTTGGAGAGCTTGCAAAGCACCTTTTGCAGTAGATAGGTCAAAGTGGTTGGATTATTTATTCCAATATGGTTTGTTGTTTAGAGGTAGTTGTGCATTCTTAGAAGTTCAATTTGAATGAATTTGATTAAGGAAAAAACATAGTGGAGGTCTTGCAGGACATTTTGGCTTTGATAATATCATAACACTTGTTGGAGAACAATATTTTTGGCCTTAGTTGCAGAAAGATATCGGAAAATATGTGCAAAGTTGTAGAATTTGTCTAGTGGCAAAAAAAACTAGTTAGAACACTGGTTTATGTCAGGCTTTACCGGTTCTTGAGAAGCAATTGGAAGAGATTAGTATGGACTTTGTTCTTGGTTTACCAAGGACACAGAAGGGATATGACTCAATATTTGTGGTGGTAGATAGATCTTCTAAAATGGCACATTTCATTCCATGTAAAAAGACTAATGATGTTGTGCATGTTGCATAATTGTTTTTTAGGGAAATGGTGCGCCTACATGTTCTACCGAAGATCATAGCGTCAGACAGAGATACAAAATTTGTTGGCTACTTTTGGACGACATTATGGAAGAAGTTGAAAAATGGTTTGAAGTTTTGCTCATCCTACCTTCCATAGATAGATGGGCAAATAGAAGTTGTAAACAGAAGCTTGGGCAATTGGTTGAGGAGTCTAATTGGCGACAAGCCAAAGGGGTGGGATTTGGTTCTACCTCAAGCAAAGTTTGCATACAACAGCTCAGTCAATAGGAGCACAAGAAGAACCCCATTTCAGATTGTCTATGGCAGCATTCCAAGGGATGTTTCAGATCTCGAAACGATAGACAAAAGTGAGAAGAAAAGTGCAGAAGGAGAGGACTTTGCTGGTCACATGAATAGCATACATGAAGAGGTGAGAAAGCACATAGTTAATAAGAATTTTTAGTTCAATTCTAAAGTTGATTTAAAGAGGAGACAAGGAATTTCAGGTTGGTGATGAAGTAATGGTACACCTGAGGAAAGAAAGATTTTCAGTCGGTACCTACAACAAGCTAAAAATGAAGAAATTTGGACCTTGGAAAATTGTAAGCAAGCATGATTCAAGTAATGCATATGATGTTGATTGAATTGTCATTGATGCCAACATGGACATGTAGTGGCCCTTTCAGTAGCATTGATGCCACAGAGATCCCCTGCAGTGGACAAGCTTGATGAACAAGTATATACTTAATAAGGGATACCTGCACATATTCATGGTTTCTCTTGTGGGGTAGTTTGCTCAAGTTGGAGTCCTCTTCCCACACACAGTGGCCAACTGGATGATAACATTCACAGGTGTCATCTTGATGGTTGATTGATGGATGCATGACACTGGTACCCCCACATGTGGAAGCTTGGGCATTAGAGCCCATTTACAAATGATGTGTACCTGGTTGTACAAATGACCCATTATGTGGTCATTTGTGTATAATGTGGCTCATACATGTATGGAGGACCTTGACATTATGCCATGATGCGCTTGCCATGCTTCTTGGATATGGATGTGGCATGATGATGCTTCTTGTATGAAGCCCATGGAGATGTGGATCTTGAAGACATGAAGACTTATTGAAGACCGTTGAGGTGCTCCTATTCTCTTGCATAAGAAAGTTTTGGGACCCACACACATAGTAGGGTCTTATCGATGTTGATGATATCCTTGTACATGGATGTTTGGCTCTTGGAACCCACCTATAATGTGGTTTGAAGCCCACAAGCTTGCCACCTTGACGATGATGCCCTTCTAACTTAATGGGACCAACAACCCTAATTATGAAGGAAATGAAGCAAACTCTAAAATAAAATTTAAATGGTGGTATGATAGCTCTTGAAGTTTGTGCATCCTTCATGATGCTCACACACTCTTGCTTGTTATGATTATGAAGACATAATGGTGCACTTGGTAATGATTTGGACATATAACCCTTGATATATGGTGATGAAGAAGTCCACATGTAAGGAAGTGTTTGAAGAGATGAAAAGCCCACGGTGATGATGTGGCAAAGATGGTTATATATATATATATACATACTTGAAGAAGATGATGTGGTTAAGCCCTTGCTTGATGATTGTGAAGCCATCTAACAACAAGAGGCAAATAAATAATTAATACCATGATGAAACCCGTGATACAAAGGTGAAGCCATTATACTTGCAAAGCAGTGAACTGAGGCAAAGAACCTCTTGAGGACTGAGGCAAACTCGGCCCTGCCTAAAATTTTTTTTGGTCTAAACTTGTATTATTTGGGGTCTGTCCTACATGGAAGAATTCATTGGGCTATGAAGCTTGTAGTTGGAGCATAATTCAAGAACTTGTGCCAAGGATGAGCCTTTGTAAATGATGCAAATTCAGTCCTGTTCCAAGGAGAAATTTTTGAAGGTACAAACCCTTGTCAGCTGTTAAAATTCGGCCTCAACAAAAGGACAGTTCTCTTGGTCTGTCAAGAAGAAAGTGGACATCAATTTGAGTATGATTTATTGGGCTCATGAGCATGAGCAGTGAACAAATCCTTACGAGCAGATGCATGTGCACATGAGAAGCTAGTCAACAGTTGATTGAGTTGTGGATGATGTGACAATGACAACCATTACTTGACAGTAACTTGTGACAACCATTATTGACAGAGATATCTTTGACTTGACAGTGGTATGTGGAAAACTGATGATTGTAGCTTGGCAAAGCAGTGACATAAAGACATATCTTGATTTGATAGCTTGGCTTGATAGTTCAAAAGGATCATATCTCTGGGAAGGCAGTTCAAAGTTATATAGATCAGTGTGAAGCTACAACATTCAAATTGTGTATACAGTGACATAAGAAGTGTCCTCTAAACACTTCTATCAAACCATGCCCTACAATCATTAACAGTAGTAGCAGTTAAAGGTACATATTCAGGTATGATTTGGTGGATCAATTCTTGATTTAGTCAAAGGCCTATTTCTGTACATTTCTCTTAATTAAACTATCAAGCACTGAATAATTGGGCATGCATGAAGAACATTAGGGACTTATAGAAGAAGATCATTTTGGGTATAGCATAAGATAAGTTGTGATCTCTGTCAACGAAGGTGAAGATACAAAAGTTATTATGAAGCACTTCAGGTTTGGAAACATCGGAAGACGGTCAAGGGCATTCATCTCAGGTATAAGAGGGATAAGTCAACCACATAGATTAAATCTAGTTTTTGTATAAGGCAGACTCAGGAACAAGAGATAATTGCAAGCACTGTGAAGGAGATCAAAGCATAGCAAGCAATTGAGACATGACGACGAAGTAACAACTAGATGACAGTGATAACAGACTGACAGTAATGACAGAAGACATTGATCAAGTTGTTGAGCAACAATAGATTGTGTTGTGACTAAGACAGTGATAAACTGACATTGCATTGCAAGCTAGGTCTTGCACTTGGGGATTGAATTCTTAAACCCTTTCTCAGTTAGACCTGAGAAGACCAAGCTAGGTCCTAGATTGAGAGTTGGTGCTGATTGTAATCATTCGGATTGGTGTCTTCCATTGTATATCATATCAAAAACATAAATAAAGCTTTCATACAATTCTAGTGTTACGCCTGTGATGTGTCTGCTGTTGTGATTCACTGATTTATGCTTATATTACAGTATGAGCTGTGATGTTTGTTTAATGAATATTGCGATGCACTTGTAGCATAATTCTTTGATAGACTTGGTTTAACTTGTAGAAATGAAGAAGGGATTAATTTCCTACATACTTATTCACCCCCCTCTCAGTGTGACCATTGTGTCCAACATATGAAGTATAGTTGCCTAGTGAGCTCAATATTTCACCTAAATTTAATGTTTCAGATCTAACAGAGTTTCATGAAGCTGAAAATGATGAAGGTACAATAAGTGCACAGTTAGATATATCAACACCTACTTCAGAGGAGGAGGAGATAGAAGCACTCTTAGACATCAGGGTGAGTAGGAGCACAAGGCATAAGCAGTACTTTGAATACTTGGTGAAATGGCTTTGATTACCTATTGAAGACTCATCTTGGTTGTTAGAAGCTGAGGTTAATCATCTTGGTTTTCCTCTTGAGTAGTGATAGGGGTCACTTTTATTTCTACCATGGGTGTCTGATGCAAGAGCATCCATGGTTGTTGGGAATCTTGCATCAACCAAAAGATTAAATTTAGATGTTGGTTTCGTTTGAATAATGTTTTGAGAACTAAATGAAAATATTAGGCCAAAAATCAAATTTTAAATAATAGGTCTAATTTTTGTTGCAAATAGTGTAGGAGTGCATTTTCGAAGTATGAAAAGCAAAAGGCCGACATGGCGTGGATTTTTGGAGTTATTGAAATGCATCATGGAGCATTTAATGCTTTTTCTAATTGCGGAGCCGCCTTTCCAATTACATGGTATAGCCTTTTCAAAGGAGGCAAAAACATATTTTTGGAAGGATTTAATGCTTTTACTAATTGTTGGAGCAACTTTTTCAGCTACACGATGTAACCTTTTCAAAGGAGGTACAAATCAGTTTTTCGGAAGGATTAAATTAATTTTTCGAATTGTTGGACCAACCTTTTTAGTTTTATGGGTGTAGCTTTTCAAAGAAGGCAAAAAAAAAACAGATTTTTGGAATGAGCGCAAAAAGAAATTTGTATTAACAATTTTTGAGGTGGTGAAAAAATAGATTTTGTTTTTAATTTTTTATTGGAGTTTGTTGCGAAGGGGTGTGGCATCTCTTCATGGAAAATATGGAAGCCATTGTTGTTGTAGGTCTGAAGGTATTTTGACAGCAGATGAAGACACAAATTCATTGTTAAAGATTAGAATAGTTGGCAGATTGAAGGTTACAAGTTGCAGATTGCGGATTGAAGTTTGCACTTGAAAGAGGAGTTGTTTATGTTATTTTTGATCATTGTAACCTATTTGTACTGTTGTTCATTAGTCCTAGAGACTGTATAATCTGATAAAATCAGATTTATTAAAGTTTGTAAGCATTTGTGCAAGTTTGGAAAACAAGATATTGCCTCAGTTGCATATTTTTGCATTCAAATCCTTGTTGTTTGTGTTGTGAGTTTTTGAGAGAGGGTTTTGTGCAGACCCCTCTTGCATCACTTGTCTGGTGCTTGAAGATGTTATTGGAGTCCTTGCTTGTGTGATGAAAGAGGAACCCAAGGCTTGTGCTTATCCTAGAGAAGAACATGAGTGTTAGGGGAGTTAAAGACTTGGATGCAAGCTCTACTTGTTGGCTAGAGTAACTCATAATATGTATTGTCTTGTAGAGGTTGTGGTTGGGGTGCGTGCGTATCCAATTGAAGTGCTCCTACAAATCCAAAAAATGGAGGAATTTTTCAAGAGATTTGTAGTAAGAGATTAGTTTAGTTTTGATTGATGGAAAGTAGAATGAATGTAAGAAAATGGGAAAAGATCTATTTAAATTTAGAAAAGTGAAGCCCTAACTTGTGGGGAATCTACCTTTATGGGTAATTAGGCCCTTATTTTCCCTTATTTGCCAATTAGCCCTAAAAACACGAATAATCCATTTTAGGCCTTATTCCACATTAGTGGCTTTATACAAATCTAAAACATTCTAAGCACTTACAACTCTACATTACAAAAGAACAAGCTTATAAACAAAATAACTCATTTACATAACAAAATTGTTGTCTAAGGACACAACAATACGATTGTAGATCAGATAAGATAAGATAATTTTATTAACATCCAACAAATGACCATGAAAGTAGGTTAATGGGACTGTGTGATACCATGATAACTATACAAAGTGGGAGCGTAAAAGTGTCTCTCATAAAATCTAAAAGCAGAACTCGGAGAAAAATCCTAGCTCTATAAAAGGAGAGCAGATATTGGAGAAAAATATACAAGAAGAGATATGATCGAAGAAAGGAAAATGTATGAAGGGAGTGGATCCGGGAGTTGTGATGCGAAAATTGCAAAACTGATGCTATCATGGGCCATTGGAAGCACTGGAAACAATGGAAGCATTGGGAGTATCTCTCCTACCAACCGAGGCAGACTAAAAGGAAGCTCAAAAGAGGACTTTGTCTGGTGGAAGAGCTATAAGAGGAACTGCAATGGGTAGTGTGTCGCTACTTGAAGGAGGGTGGTTGATGTTGCAAATCTAGATGAATTCGTTCGGCTGCAGGGATGGGGCCAAGATTGTCCTTGTCATTGGTGTTGGGTGGAGGTAGAGGTGGAATGTCATGTCATACCTTAGCGGTTAAGGTTTGTGTCACCGTTTGTTTGTCTCTTGGTACCCCTAGAGGAATGAATCATCGGAAAGAAGTGAGTGATGCTCTAAGTAGACCTTGGTCATGATTGTGAATGTCGTGTTATCACATATATAGTAGCCAGGCTACCATATTCTATTTTTTCAGATACAGTACATTTTTTAGCCAGATCTCTTACATATGAGATGCTGAGATGAGCAGTTTTGACGGATCATTATTTTGTTAGTAGACTATTATACTCTCCCATGTCAGGATTGAGTCTTAGGACACTCAGATTTGAGGACTGATGTAGCCATTTAGTCATTTGCAGAGCAGTTGATGATGCCCAAATTGGTTTTAGTGTTTTCTCATTGGACAGATGATGGTTCAGATGGATTATTTGCATGGTTATAACTCAACATTTATTATATTGTGTTATGGTTATTATTGCTCTTATACTCATTTTTGTGACATATACTAGCATTTAGTGTCATGTTCTGGCGGTCATAAATATATCGACTTGGATGCATTTTGTATTATGTATTGATGTCCCTACTTAGACTTTGGAAGTTCTTGATCTATACTCATTGGTTGTACCCTCCTTACGGAGAATAGAGGTAGTCATTCCCACCATTTTTTGGCTTGCTAGTGTTGGCTTCATCTTTCACTGTCTCCACACATCCATTACCTTCCAGTTTTGTTTTAACTTGACTTACTACTTGACTTGTGGCATGGAGGACCTTTCCCCGCCAAAACCTTTGTTGGACAAACCTCCTTGTTTATATTGTGTCTCGGCTCTGAGTTGGTGACAGAACTTGCCTTTGGTGAGTTCGATTGTATGCCTAAATCATTCTGGTTGGTTGTTCCGATGTTTGGCACTGTGTAGAACTCCCCCTGGTCACTTGAGATGATGTTGGCTAAAATTGAAAGCTCATGTACTAGTATTGGAAATATTTATATATGCGCCCATGGAAAATGTAAATTCTAAAATGTGTTTCTTAACATATGTGAGCAAAGGGCAGGAGCAATGAAATGCTAAAATACCCCTTGAAGGGTATAAGGAAAGGTCCCAAAAGCAATGGTTAAATATATATTATATCCAAATATTGCTTACCTTATAAATTTGAATATGTCCTGGATGAAAGCTGCGATTAGCTGTGCTTTTAAGCACTGGTGAAGTCCCAAAAGGTCTTATGGGCCAAAAATCCCATGGAAATAAAATTGATGGTCCTAATGAAACTGGATCAAACTTGATGTAGACATGATGCCTAAGTTGAATAAGCACTCTTAGAACAACTTAACCATTTGTGAGGCACCGCCATTCCTTGTGTTATTGTTTGTTCGACATATGGTTATAGTGGGTATTCGCTTTCCATATCCAAAGTGTCATGATGTTAAGTTGGTAGTCATCCTTTGCCCTAGCCTTGTCAATTTCAGCCTCCACCCTTCACTAGCAAATTGACTACAACTATGAAGTGAGTATAGTCCTGAAAGTCTAGTCCGAGTAATAATAAATAAAACCCTATATATGTATTTGGTTGATGTACCAACAGTGAGATGACTTCTACTTGTGATTGTTGCTTAAATGATTTGTAAAGCATGTCTTAGCCTTATAACACTTGCAGCAGATGGATGATAGTCTGAATTATATTATTGGTATCTGGTCATTTATAGATGATTATATTGTCTATTGGATATGGTTGATGATCAGGTAGAGACTTGGAAAGGGTATGAGTATACACCTTAGATGGATTTGGACTCTCCGAGTCTAATGAGATAGTTTATTTTTTAGTTCCGGGAACTTGCAGAGATGGTCAGGCTCATTTTACTCTTTTGATACAGTTTTGCTTCATAGGATGATGTGTCTGAGTAGGGAGATGTTTTTATTGGATCTCCTAGGGTGTTGTATGGGACATTGGGGGTACAACCACTTGATTGTACCATAGTACCCCCATCCTAGAGAGCCTGGTGGGCTAAGTTGGACAACGCAGGCACCCTAGGAGGCTGTTTTGGCAGGTTCACATTTCTCGAGGCAGATTAAAAAATGAATAAATGACTATTGAAGAAATCGATTTGGGCTACTGAAGCAAGGAAATGACATGGGATGAGTCATGATGATGAGAGTAAAGTCCTCCTCACCTTCTCCAACAGTTGCAGCACCTGATTGGGCCTGCACCTATTTTTCGTTTTCGGGCATTTTTATATTATTTTCTGGAGCTTTTGGGAGGCTCATGATTTCCTCAAGGAGGCACAAAGTCAAAAAATTAAAACATTATATTATTTTATTGTGCCATGGGGCACCTAGAGGGAGTTAGTTAACACTCCATGGACCCACCATGTGCTTCATTTATTTCTTGTTGAGTGGGGTACCCTTTTTATGGGTGATCTAGTCCACTTTGGTACTTTATGGTTATATTGATCCATGTATTGTATGTTGAGCTCATCTCGACCATTGATTAAAACATTTATATCTTTTAATCTTAGCCACTCGTTTTGAAAGTGGTTAGGATTTTGGTTCTCCATTTCTATTTAAAGGAGAGAGCTTCTCATTTGTAAAGGGTCTTTGGCTCTTGTATCTAATTAATAGAAAAACTTTCTTGTGGATATTTTTTGGATCTCCTTTGCATCTAGTGTTCTTAGATGGCGATTGGAAAGTCTTTTAGCATTCGGGAAATTGTTGCAAGATCTATATTTTTTTTGGAATCTTTGTCTTGTCTACAAGAGGGCGACTTCAGCTTGGGTGGTTTAGTAGGGGGACCTCAACTCGTTTGGATTGTCTTCATTTTTTATCAGGGGGTTTTCATTAGTGTCATTGCGATCTATGATTTTCTCTTGCTATTTTTCTGTAGCATTTAGCTTTTTTCTCATGTGGCAACAAATCTGATATGGTTGACGTTTATTGTGCAGGAGAGAGGGCGTATTGACTCCTTGGGGCAAAACGTTGGGCATAGAAATTGCTCAAAGCTTCTCAAATTGATCGGGATAGTAGGGATCATCATCATCAAGGCATCTACAAGGTTTTTCAGGTAAGGTCTGCAGGTTAGTTTTTTTCTTCCGGATCTCAGCCCATTGACACATGCTTTCTTCATTTTTCTGAAAAATCCATAAATAATAAAAAACCAAAAATACTAAAAACTAAACCGCTCGATCTTTGGACAAACCACTGTTGGGTTTTGTAGATGAGGCATCCCTCTCACCAATTCATCTTCAACGCTGTCCAAAAGGTTGCTGGTTTGCCTTAGATCTGAAAAATTGACTGTTAAAACCCTAGTGCCCCCCATTGAAATTTTGACTTTTTCCAAATCTAACTTTTTCCGGAAAATAACCACTTGGGTTCGTAGATCGGGTCTCCCTCACTCCAGAACACCCCCAACGCCGAGCTAGTTGCTGGCATGAGGCTCTAGATCTGAAAAACTGACTTTCAACACCCTAGCACTCCTCATCAGATTTTGACTTTTTTCGAGATTTGATTTTTTCGGCAATTTTCCAACTTGGATTTGTAGATCAGGCCATCCTCATCCCATTCCTCCTCCAATGCTGAGCTGGTGGTCTCCTTGTTGTCCTAGATATGAGGATTTGCCTCTCCAAACCCTAGCGTCAGCGCTTTTTCTGCTGGTTTCGCCTACAAATTGAATTTTTTGGCCATACACTCTTCTGGGTCCATAGATCAGGGCATATTCCAGGTGGGTTTACTCCAACGCTGGCCAGATTCTGACTCCATTACCCAAGGCCCAACAAGCACTGATCTCCAAACCTAGCGCTAGCCCTCTTTTAGTCTCTTTTCCCTGAAATCCAACTTTTAGTTGATGACTCAAGCACTTTGATTTTGTCATATTTTTCACTGAGTCTATCCCTTTGGTACTAGATAGCCCCAACACTGTCTTTTCCCTCCCTACGTTGGTCACTTTTCCCAAGGCAGCGGATATCTTCACCAGTTGCTAGTACCTCAACCCTAGATCTGATATTTACCCCATAGGTCACCTGTGTTCCAGTTTAGATCAACCCTCATTTGTCTAAAACCGTTATACAAAGACCTCGCACACTTAGTGACATCTTCCATAGATCTAAGGTCTCCAATTACCTTACACCTTACGTACCTTAGGTCTAATTGATATAATTTGGTGTCTAGGTCTGATCTCTCCTGTCGGGAGTAGATCCAGGTCTCCCCCTTTGTTGTCTTGGGCTTAGATAACATAAAGTGAAGGCTACCTTGATTGGCGTGACAACCATCCATTTGGGAGTCTAGGCAGTCTTGGTTCCACCTCCTTAGTTGCTTGTCCCTCTACCATCCATCTTGGATCCACCTCACATAGGAAACTACAAGGTTGGTGATAACATGTCGCTGGATGGTGAACGAGCGAAGCTAGAGATCTTTGATTGGATTATCTTAAGAATCTAGTCAAAGTCTTAAGCTTTGTGAGAAGGTCCCTGAAAAGACGAAACTGCTTGTGGATCTTGTACTAAATAGGACACTGAAAGATGAAGTGTTCCTTGGTCTCAACATCTCGAAGGTGACATACCTAGCAGATCTTGTCTGATCGGTTGAGTTGGTGATCTGTTTCTAAACAGAGATAGTGAGAGCCCAGTCTAAACTAGCCTAAAGGAATATGAGTGAGTGTGCCCAATGGTGAAATGTGTAAGGGGGGCGAACAATGACACCGTCCCACAGGTCCAAGAAGTGCGTAGCATAGAAGGCCATCTTGGGACGTGTTACCAACTATTTTGTACAATAGTTGAACCTTCCATTGAGCCGCCAGTTGATGAACATGATCCATGTTTGTAATGTCCTCTTCTGATTAGGCCTTGAGGCCCAAAACCACTAACCTATGTGATTCCTGTGGGTTCGAGCGGTTACTGACAGTTAGGGAATCATCTAAAGACTGATGCCATCCATAGAAAATCTAGGGCATCGTCATTAGGTCAAGAAGGGTCACTGGGGCCAAAGGCCACCTTCATGCATGCCATCTAAGCATTATTTAATAATGCGTGTACTCATTTAAGTCTCCATGCGCATGCATGCAAGTCAACTGCAAATTAGAAAATAAAGTGACCTAATTAGGTCAAATATTAGGGTTTTCACAGTTGAAAGTTATAAAAGGAAGATAAAGCGAAAGGAGCCTTCACTTTTGATGATTATTATTTTGGGAGCTCTTGAATAGCAGCATAGCGTGCAGCACAGCAGTTGGGGTTGGAGATGGCGTCTTCAGCTAGTGGGGTTTTGGCAGTGAAATATTTGCCCTAGTCTCATTCAGGGTAAGCCATACGGGTTCACCATTTGCTCTTACATTCATTTATAGTTATCTAGTATACGGTATAGATTGTTGCAGGGACACGTGTGCAGCCGTAAGGGGTGCTTTCAGCCAGAAAGCCCTAATCATTCGCTGGGTCTTCAGATCTCAGTTTTACTTCGAAACCCAGGCACCATTCTCATCATCGGCATCTTACTTTGGTACCCGATGATTATCAGATCCGACCGTGCTCATCCAGAGCAGTTATCAGCTATTTTGGGATTAGGGGGGGCGTGAGCAGCTGCCTCTCTGGAACAATTCGCTAGCCTGCCTAGAGACCTCAGAAACTCCACATGTACCAGGCATTCTCTCCGGCACGGGAAGGCTATTAGTCCTGCAAATCAGCAGCTTCATCGGACACCTCCTTCATTGAAAATGTCACCCTTATCTGATCTGGGGTTCCTACTGCTGGGGTTTCACCGGAAGTAGAAGATATCAGTCCATCTCCGATTCAGCTCTTGATGCTTGCATACTCTCTCAGGAGCAGTCCAACCAGCTTATCAGTGGTAAGTGTTCATTCTATCACACAAACCCTAACCCTAATTTTTGCTATAAAATAAGGATTTTTGCATGGCAGTTTGCATGCTTGGTTGTATCAGCATATTTGCTTAGAATTAGAAAATATCGGGATTCAGGATATTACAATGTTCGTATCCAGTGTATCATAGGTTCAGAATGTTTTTTCTAGCCAATTTTGGCTAGTCATTTTTATTTTTATGTTGAAATGACCATGCCCCATGGGCTTTTTGTAATAAAGTGTGCTAGTAGGGGTTTTGAGTGGCTCGATCCCTTAAGACGTAATTTTCAACTAAGGTATTCCAAGGAGTTTTTTCCCTTGTTGATTATGCTTTGCCTTTAGCTGAGTATAATCGATGAGTTTTTCTCCCGCTTCCTCTAAAGCTAGAATGCTCGATTTTGAATTTTGGGCCTTGGGGGGTTATTAGAGTCCAACTAGTAAATATGAACCTACTAGACACTAGTTGTATGTTCTATGGTCATTTCCTATGCCTCGGGATGCATTAAAACATTGTCTGAATTTTTTTTTTCTGGATGTGTAGCACTTTTTAATTTTATATTTTTTGACTATAGAGAAATATTAAAATTTTTCAATTAATTAAACCATTTTTACTATGGTTTAATTGAAAATTTTCAATTTGTCATAATTAAGTAGTCCAGGGGGTGTTTTCGGCAAATAAAGACTTGTTTTCTAAGCCAAAACACTCATTTAACCCCTAGACACACTTATCCTAAGTTTCAGACTATTATTTGGCCTTGTAATTAATATTTTCTCAAAAAACCCAAAAAATGAGAAATATTAATTAAAATAATAAAAAATAATAAATTGGAGAAAATCAAAATCTCTCTAAAGAAGACCAAATTTGATAAAGTAAAGGGCTAATTAGCTCGGCAAAAAGCATCTGGGAATATTCCAATCAAGTCTGGACTGATTTGAGTTAGTATCGGAGTGCTACAGTGAACTTCACCTTGGGATTTGTGCCCCTCCATGCATGGACGCTTTTTTTTCTTTGGCACGTTTCTATTGGTTGAGTGATAAGGCCGAGGAGGATTGAGGCCACCTCACCCCCCCTCATTACTCTGCAACTCAGTTACAACTCAGTCAGGCATCAGTTACAACTCAGTTAGGCATCAGTTTAACTCTGAATCAATTTCCAGAGCTTCAGTTTGATTTAGGTTTTTAGTCTCTCTCTTTTTGTATAAATAAGGGTCTATTGCTCCCATTTGCATATGGAGAATGTACAAGAGAACTTTGTTAATTTTGTAACAGATATTTGATTATTGGAATAAAGTGACTTTGGAGGTCTATGCGTGGGCTCTTTGTGTATGATTTTCATCTTGTGAGGTGATCTCGTTCTTATCCTATGCTCTTTTTTTTTGCAAAATATTTGATCAATGCTAGCTCAGGAGGGCTATAAATATATCACGGTAGGATAGCCATTTAGCGTTTTAAGTTGGTTATGTATGCATAATTTCTTGAATGTCTGAAGCGAACATGAAGTAGTTAGTTATACCAGTGTTTTTCAGATATTTTTTTTAATTTAGCATTCTGGTATTTGATCATGTGTTTTGTGGATTGAGAATTGTGTTTCAGGTATCGCCAAAAGTGGAGAAGGAGTTGAAGCCCAACCACCTCTTCACGAAGCAAGAGCCTTTTAAATCTAATACTTTCACCATGTAGGGTCTTCAGAGCGCTTGATTCCAACTTTAAAGAACACGACTAAAAGGGGCTCTTCCTCATCCTCCTTAATCAGAACTTAAAATCTTTTCCTCGGTTATAGGGTCCACCCATCCTTCTTTTTGTTGCTCCTCTAGATCTACCTTCTTCTTTCCTCTTTATACCTTGATTCTTTTGCCTCACTTTTTCACTTTTCTTGCCTCTTTTTCTCCTTCATTGTTTTCCCTTGTTGTTAGCGTTTTTTCTCTTGCTTTAGCCCACCTTTTCTTCCGTCTTTTCTGCTCTCTTTCTCTCGATTTTTGCAGCCACTTTTGTCCTAGTTGGCTGCCCTGTTTTTACCATTTTTTGCAGCCATCTTTTTCTTTGTTTGGCTGTCCCATTCTTCTGTCTTCTATAGCCAACTTTTCTCTTTGTTGGCTGCCCTCTTTCTCCTCCATTTTCAGCCTTTTGGGGCACTTTTTGCAGCCACTTTTTGAGCCTTTTTTCTTCCCCTTTCTGAGCCACCTTTCATCCTTCTGTTGGCTGCCCTCTTTCTCCTCCATTTTCAGCCTTTTGGGGCACTTTTTGCAGCCACTTTTTGAGCCTTTTTTCTTCCCCTTTCTGAGCCACCTTTCATCCTTTTGTTGGCTGCCCATTACTTACTTTTTGCAGCCAACTGATTCCTTCATTGGCTGTCCCGTTTCTTCATTATTTCAGCCTTCTTTCACTCTTTTTTGCATGTACTTCTTTCCTAATTTTGATTCAAAAAAGGACTAAAAAATTGCAATTTCTTACTTAGATTAATTTCAATATTTTTTACATCTAGATTAGTTTTGTTTGTTAACAATAATGGGTGCATGAGTGTTTGGTTTTCTTGTGTAGGTACCAAAAACAAAGTGAACCAGGAGAGCAAGTCCAAAGGCTTGAAGATTGAGTGGACTTGGTTGGCTTCACGGATTCAGATTGGGTAGGCAGTGCTTCGGACCTGAAGAGCACTTCCGGTTGTTCTTTCAGGTTGGGCTTGGCAGTTGTGTCGTGGTTCAGTTAGAAGCAAAAGTTCGTTGCTTTGAGTTTTGTAGAGGCCGAGTACATGGCATTGTGAGGCATTGTGGCTTCACAAGTTCATGGTTGATTTATTTGGTTAGGAGTTGAGGCCTACTATCATTCACTGTGACAATCAGAGTTGCATCAGGATTTTTGAGAATCCAGTGTTTCATGACAGGTCAAAACACATTGAGATCAGATACCACTTCATCAAAGATTATGTTCAGAGAGGAGCTGTAGACTTCAGTACATTTCTACAGATGAACAGGTAGCAAATATTCTCACAAAGTCTTTGGGAAGAGGAAAGCACGTACATTTCAGAGACAAAATGGGAGTGGTGAAAAACACCTTCCTCGGTAAGAGGGAGTGTTGAATTTTTACCTAGGAACTGGAAGTGTTTGTCCACTCATGCCTGGGGGTGGACAATGACACTTTAAATGTGGTCCCTAGCCAAATTAATAGGTGAGAATGACTTTATGACAAAGTGGCCTTTTAATGAATGTTTGAGTTTATATTTTAAAAGTGACTTTATGAGTATTAATGAGGGTGTGCATTAAATATTCATTTTAATAATTAAAAGTGAATTTTAATGAGGAAATGAGATGGGCCCTAGATCTCATTTAGTTGGCTTTTAATCTAAGCCATTGATCTCAAGGTGGAAGTTACTCAAACAAAAAGGGCTTGGGAAAGGCAAAGGGAGATCATTGTTCACATTCCAAAGAGAATTTTTGGAGAGAGAGTAAGAGAGAAGAAACAAGGGTTTGAAGAGATTTCATACTAGTGATAGAGAGAGAGAGCATTAAATTTCTGGCACGCTTTCCAAGGAGAGAAAAACAGAGATTGGGCACATTTCCCAAGGAGACCGTACAACACAGAAATCTAGGAGGATGGGCACTGAAATCGAGGCAGATTACAGGCAGTCCGTACATTATGTTTTTCAAGGGAATTTTTTTCAGGCCATACAGTACGGATCCGTGCAGTCCATACAGTAGTTCGGTACAGTCTGTATGTTGTCATACAGTTCCGTACAACGTGAATTTTCAAGAAGAATTCTGAAGAAAAACGAATAAAATTTCAACAGGTCATTCAGTGATTGTGTTGCTCATTTTCCAAGGTGTTTTTGGCTGAGATAAGTACTGCTGTAAATTTGTTTAATTTGCCTGTAGAAATAAAATCTCTCTCTGAAGAACAGGTTTTCCCTTCGGGCTTTTTCGTGGCCCATTTGGTAAAAAATATGCGTCTTTAAATTTCATGTGTGTGGCTAAAATAATTTTCTGAGTTTGAAAAATTTTGGCTGCTAGGAAAATTTCTGATTTTGAAAAAGTTGAAAAATATCTCATGTGTTTCAAGTTTTCAGTGAAAATTTTAATTTTTAAATGTACATGCATTGTGGGGTTGGGCATTAAACCATATGCTACAAACTGAAACTGAAACCAGGTTGGGGTAAAGAAAAATTGCAGAATGTGTGGTGTTACTTCTAACCAATAGAGTAGGGTTTTCATGAAAAAATTGGCTTGCCATATAGGGTGTCCCGAAATAATTTATTTTAATTTTTCCATTGCACATACAATATTGTATTTGACCATGACATGCCCTTAGTGCTTGGGATCTATACCCATGCTAACCCTATAATCCTGAGTTCTTCTCTTATACATTTCATCTATAGTGGGGAAGCCCATGATAAATACAATTTGAGTTATGAAATATATAGACGTTGCTGAAGAATAGGTTGTAGATTTATAAGTAGATATTGCAACATTGTGTTTAATGTTTACTGTTCTTGGTAACATATTTATGCTATATGAAATTAAATAATCTATGAACTTATTCATGAAAAGTATCACAAGATGCTTCCTTAAACTTAATTGCCATGATGGCCAACTATTTTATTGGACAAAACATAGTACAACTTGAAGGGATTTGAACTCTGGTGGGAAATATCACTAGCACCTCTTGACCACCCAGTCAAGCTGCAAGTGTTATGAGTAAACTTATTTGTGCATTTAGCATGATAAGAAAACAATGTGGTTCACTGTGTGAAATGCCAAAGCCCTATATTATTGTTTATGCACGAATCATTGATGAAATCATCATCAAGAGTTACATTTGTTTATTGTAGCTGCAGAATCTCATGTTTGTTTAAGAGCTTCAGTTGTACTTTGCCTGCCATGGGATTTTGAATGTATTCTGGGGATCTATGAGTCATCTGGCCATAACTTATTGCAATGTTAATATCTAGTACTGTAATGATCCTTGCCCACACGATGTAAGTGCAACACATTACAAGATTCCTCAGTTAACCTAAAGAAGACAATTTAAGATTCTATCTTCTCATAAAGGACATTTAAACAATGCTTGCTCACTTTATTTTTAAAAGTTTACTGCCTTATATAGAAATGCATTCTCGTAGCCAACATGATTTTGAGTTTTGATAGTGCTTGTGGAAGCTGCACTTGTGACCCTTTTTTTAATATAAAAGGCACTTTGTTTAATATTCATGGGAACTTTTTATTCCAAAAGATGAGATAAAAGAAATGCATTCTTATATGTTTTTATTTGTTCAAGTTATATCCCATTTTCAAAATCATTATTTTCCATGTCAGTTTTCAATTGTTTTCCAGAATTTCCTGAAAATATGAACGAATGTAGCATATTGCTATGGATGTAACAATTGCCTGAAAAGATCAAACACTTTGTTGATGACAGGTTGATGTGATTGAATCTCAATGGAATCTTTTACAAGAGCGTGTTGAAGCATCTGAGGATTTTACTGAACTTGTCAGATTTCATCAAGAGTGCGCATATAAATTTTCCCTCTTAGAGTAAAACAAATTTTGTTGTGTGTTTATTATGCCATACTCACTTTTTAAGTGTGTTGTTTACTTACTAGATCACTGGTATTGACACTTATGACATTTGTTTGGTTCTGCATAATAGCATCCTATGATTCTTAGATGCTAATTTAATTTCTCTTAGTCCCTTGATTATGTTAAATCTTCCCAGCCAAATAAATTTAATCGCAAGATCATCTTTACAATTGCGATACGGCCAACTTGACTGTGATGTGTTATTTTAGTTGAGTTTTGTGAATACAATTTTGAATATGTTTCAAGTTAAAATGTGCAAGTAGTGTTGCAAACATTGACATTGACAAAAAATCACCTAGGGTCTTGACCTTGTTAAATCAGAAACATCAGCAAAAGGTTACAAAAATCAACAAACCGTGGCACAACTTAAATTCATTTTTTTCAAATTAAAAAAATATGAATTAACAACAACATCAAATAATCATATTGTGACAAATATGCAAAAACATTGATATTCAAGATGTATAACATGCCAATTGATACATCAAGCATTAACTGTTGATACTGAAACCTGATAGATGTCCAACCAAGACTTAAAATTGAATGCACAAGACAAGATTACATAAAATATATGATAAATGTATACCATCATTATAAGTCATCTACAATGGCTACTCCTGTACCTAGGAAATGCAAGGCTACTGTCCTGCCCTTCAGCTAAAGTCAGATGAGTATTGGTGGGTATCTCACTCTATGTTGAAGGTGGTGCTGAGGCTGCCATATCAACCTCCTTGTTCTTAGTGTTCTCCTGCTTGCCTCTAATGATTCTGGGTCATTGTCCCATGCCCCATGCTTATGCTTCTCCTCTAGATATTAAAGTACCTCCTCCATAACATCCCACTTGGTTTCCACCCTCCACTTAAACATCTTGTGAATGCAATCCAACGAAATGACAATCACATCAAGGAGTCTCTCAACCTGCTTCACTCACACGAGGAGATTGTAGTATATGTAAACTATAATAACAAGGTGTTAATACTTTTACTTGTAAGAGAGTTATAATAGACTAAATGATTCTTGATGGTTATATGAAATGTTATAGGATTGTACATTGTAAAAAATTAATTGCTAATGTGTTGTGTTTCCTTGTGTGTATTTTTTCAAATACACCCCAATTACACTTGCAAGCCAAAGTGCACTACAAGTTTGGCTAAACACCCAAAGTACAAATTTCTTTAAAAGTGGTGCTTTTCCACAATAATTTCTCTACAAAGCATCTATAACAGATTAAAAAGAAAGATGAAAAGAATTAAGTTGCATTTCAATCTAGTAGCAAATAAGAAATAAATAAAACAAAATTCAAGTGAAACCTGTTATTAACATTCATATTCTGTACTTGGCATTAAACTGTTCCTTTATTCGATAATAATATGAAAGCCAAATAGTTCATTGGCATTCCTATATAGGTCCTTTGCTCAATTAATGATTATGCAGTTAGCCAGATTGGGGATATTCTTTTGAAGGTGTTGAAATTTCACTACTCGGGGAATTAATGTGAAACTGAAATTTCACCTTCTTTCTAGAAGGTTTCCCTTATCTTAGCCCTAGAATTTTCATCCCTAATACTGTTGTAAATTAATGTATAAAACAGCAGTAGAAACATCACTATAATTTACTTCAAATGGGCCCAAACGTCATGTTAAATCAACGAGTAAAAATACCAAGCAATGAGATACGTTTCAGCTCCTTTTAGGGCAACTTTTTGACCAATAATTAGATATGATAGATATACTTGTACAGCAGCCTAAAAGCAGTAAAATGAGCCCCTTATATTTTTTCTTCGATCTCAAAACACTAAAAAATCTGCCCCTTATGTCAAATAAGCAAGACATCAATGGTTGTAAATAGTAATGCAAAAGAACACACATAGCTGAAATACAAATCCAAAAATTGCACAATATATAGACAGCTAGAAAATTCATTTACTAGCTCAAGATGAAGTACATGTACATGCCATAACCTTCTCTCAAGGCTGATACAAATCCACCAACTCTCCAAAAAGGCCTAGCTAGTTAAATTAACAAACTATAGTTCATGCAAGAAGATCCAATGTGCAAGAATCTCTTCAATACATGCTCCAAGGCAAGGCGTCCTCTTCTCTTCTTCCTTTCCACAAATCCACCCTAGGGTTTTTTAAAACACTCTAATCTTCTTTCCTTTTTAGGGTAGAAACTGTAACCCTAGGCATCTTCAAGAAACCCTAATGCTCCAAGACAGGAGAGACCAAATACATAAGATCCAAGAGAGAGAGAAGAGTGATCATCACCAACGTCTTCTTCACAAGTGTAAACCCTAGAATCTTACGAGGATCAAACTGCAACAAAGACATCTCCTCTAGACTTCATATCTCCTCCTAGGGTCCATGAGGAAACCCTTTCGACTTTCTCCAATAATCTAAGTACAAAGAAAATAGTACAAATGAAGATAGAAATGGAAAGACTATCTCCTTCCTCTATTTATGTGAAAGGTAAGGGAGGCCAACAATACTATATAGGCACAAGCCCTTACAAACAACCTACATGAGCCCTTGTAGGGCAACACAAGTGAGACATCCACTCTAGGGTACATGTGTCATGCTCCAAAGTGATGTCGTCCAGAATAACGATTTCAAGGTTATGTAGCTTTGCAAGGCACATCCATACCACTCCATTATAAGCCTCCACGAACTCCATCGATCCTCCCAAGCAGCGTAGTGCACTAGGTCATCTATCCCTTGCAAGAACGTTGTCAAAGCCCCAGGAATCCCGAAACCATTTTCAATCCTCTTAACATGAATCCAAGCTACCACATGCCATCTAGGGCTTGAAGCCCTCCTCCATGACGCACAATGCTTGATATCAACACCCCATTAAGTGGATTCTCCATTGAGCTTCGCGTCCACCAAACTTCCAAGATATATCCAACGCCTAAGGAAAGAACACTAAACCATGAACACCTTGAGGTCAAGCATCCATTGAGCAAGCTATCTGAACTATGCATATGCATCACAGATCATCTTAAATGTTGCAATCCATCTTGGAACATCCAAGGGTTGGAAGTGTTTACACTAATAATTGTCGACTCCTTATGCATCTCCACCAAATTTGCTATTTGCATATCTGTATTGGTTGCGGTCGTAGATTCAACCACTGCGATCTTCGTTGCTGCGTGATATGCACCTCGGGGTTAGCTTGGCATAAATCTTCAAGCCACTAGGCACATCCTTAGGGGCAAGTTATGAGTTGAGATACTGTCACTCGACACTCAACTCCTTCGTTTAGGCCAACCCCTAGCGAAACCAAGGGGGGCTGTCCCTAATAGAATAACTAAGGCTTTTAAGCTAAGTTACAAAAAATAAAGTGAATCTAGGAGTTTGATAAAATTACTGAAGCAAGAGCATAAGCAATGAACTAAATTCAGCAGTATGTGAATATAACGAATCACGACATGTAAATTCAGTTTAAGCAAATAATCATTTATTAGACCAGTGTCGAGAAAGTAAATGATATTGGTGAAAGGGAAATGTGTTGTTGTGCCTCTTGACAACTTTAATTATTATGGATGAGTGGATTATGAATGGGTTAATTCTTGCTTGGTCCTTTTCGTATTTCATCCTCGCTAGTAAGTGTAGAGCAACAATACCAGGTGTTTAACGGGGTGAGATATAATCTGCTTAAAGTAACCCCCTGACTCCTTGGTAAGTTCAACGCAAACCGCTTACTATTGACGATAAAACATGGGTGGATTTTCTTATTTAAACTAGTCACTTAAATCCATTTCTGATTGTTCCTGCAATCAGGAAAAAACCTGCAATGGATAAGAGCATACGAGGGACCAAGCCAATGTTTGTTACTCTTTATTCCAAGAAGGAAAGTAAATGAAACAACTAAATCACTTTAATCTAAGAAACAAACTAACTAAACTAGCAATTGAAAGCAAAAACAAACAAAAAAGAGAGTCACTCCATGGAAATGACACAGATCCTCTCGGGGTTGGGGTGTGGGCTCTGGGTAGCCCACTTGCTTTTATTATTATTTTTACAATTTTAAAGGGTGGTTTCCTTTGGTCCTTATAGACTCGCATCCAATAGGCTTACAAGTTTTGAAGATGAAACAAGATCAAGGTATATTGTTTTGAGAGGTCCTGAATGTCCTAGATTTGGAAAATTCCACCAAAGTGCCTCTCTACCTGCTCGTCAAAAATGAAAAACCAGGCACCTATTTCGCACTAAATGTGCTAGATAAGTCGTTAAAACCATAAAAATTTACAAGCTTAAGTAATGAAAGATAGAACATAAACACAAGTACTTAAACAAGAACTAGATCTACTAAAGATAGATCTTGAATAACTAGATCTAGTAAATGGAAAACACACTTAAACAAATCAGCTTTTAATCTTCTTGAAGGAAACTAATTTACTTAAGCATGTAAAGAATCATAACCCAAAATAATTTTAAAAGAAGCAAGGGTGAGAGATATAGAAAGAAGTTGAAAGTCTGGGAACTTTGGGCCGTCGAGTCTTTTGGTGGAGAGTGGAGGGACTATGCTTCTTTGTAAGTGTTTTAAGATGAGGAGGATGCTTACTTGCTTAACCCATTCTTTGTGTTAGGCACCTACAACTAATCAAAGATCCTTGCACAAAGAGATGGTTAAACAAAGGTGTTTTCAGCAACAAAAACTGGGAAAGCATGTAATTAATCCAAAAATACATGCATCTCTAAGAGATCTACAACAAGCAAGCAATAAGAGCATAGATCAAAACTATAATAGTCTCTTACCCTAGTGGGAGATAGATCCCTTTGCAGTCCCATAGCTAACGAAAGATGCATAAGAAAAATAAATAGTCCAAGTTACCTCACAAACGAAGCAATTATCATCCACACACATTAAGCCTTACACCACATGTTTTCCTCCAAAGCCTTTTATTCCAACAAATACTAAAAGATTACAAGAGCAAGGATTCAGCCTTTCGGTCCTTTGACCTTGAGAAAGATGGAGCCAAACACTTGGTTAAATAGCAAAAATGAGAAGGGGGGGGGGGGGGGGGGGGGGGGGGGGGGGAGGCGAATTAGCTAACTAGCAGATGACTAGAGTGAGGTGATGGCGCCCTTTGCCAAGTGGAGAAGTGAATTGGAGGTAGCAAGAGAGGTTTAAGGAGGACTAGCACCACCTTAGAGGAGATTGGTGACCATCCCACGAAGAATGCGCCACCTTTACCTCAAGGATGCACCCCTCATGGATGAATGTGCCCTCTTCTTGCTAAAGATTCCAGTCACTTCAATCCTATGTTGAAACAAAAGCTTGGATCCTTTCTTAACTCAATTTTTCCTTACCAAACTGTTTCCACCACTCTAGATGATTGAAACATGTACCAGACATGTTCCTTGAATCATGGGATTTGTGATTTTTCCCAATTATTGTCTTTTTTGACTTTTTTTGAGAGAAAATCAAATTAAGTGATAAATAATCACTAATTTGATTCTCAAAGTGGGTTTAGGGGTAAAGTGTGTGCTTTGGGTTAGAAAATGAGCACCCCCATGTCAAATTCCACCTCCTAACACCACTTTTATGACTTTTTTTATTTTTACAATAAAAAACATTAAAATAATTACCTGTTTTATAGGAATTTTTCTGTATTAGTAGAAAATTAAAAAACTTACGGGGGAGATGACTAGAGTGACATGATGGCGCCCTTTTCCAAGTGGAGAAGTGAATTGGAGGTAGCAAGAGAGGTTTAAAGAGGACTAGCACCACCTTAGAGGAGATTGGTGACCATTCCATGAAGAATGCACCACCGTTACCTCAAGAATGCACCCCCCATGGATGAGTGTGCCCTCTTCTTGCTAAAGATTCCAGTCACTTCAATCCTATGCTGAAACAAAAGCTTGGATCTTTTCTTAACTCGAGTTTTCCTTACCAAACTTTTTCCACCACTCTAGATGATTGAAACATGTCCCAGACATGTTCCTTGAATCATGGGATTTGTGATTTTTCCCAATTATTGTCTCTTTTGACTTTTTTGAGAGAAAATCAAATTAAGTGATAAATAATCACTAATTTGACTCTTAAAGTGGGTTTAGGGGTAAAGTGGGTACTCTTGGTTAGAAACTGAGCACCCCCATGTCAAATTCCACCTCTTAACACCACTTTTATGACTTTTTTGATTTTTACAATAAAAACATTAAAAAATTACCTGTTTTATAGGAATTTTTCTGTATTAGCAGAAAATTAAAAAACCTACGGGGGACTTATTACATGTTCGTAGGACTCAAGAATAGTGACTAGCATGGTAATATACATTGCCACTAGACTTCAATAACCTCTCAAGGCCTAACCACCAAGAGAATTGCTCCAGCTTTGGAGGATTTCGTGAAGAACTCAGAAATTATAAGTCGTTGAAAAGCGACAAATACTTAACAAGGAAAAACACTCTAGAGTAATCTGATTGATGACTAAGTCCTAGGAAAGCTAAGTCTTTTACATTGGTTTATCATGCTACGACACTTTATTACAATTCCCTGTGGGGTATGAACATGCGGAAATTTTTAAAAAGGGCCAAATTGACCTGCATGGACTTCTGAATACTGATAATGAACAATTGACTTGTTCAATCTTCGACGATTCATTAAAAGTCCCACTAAGTACAACTTAGGTGGTAACAATCTCCAAGGATTTTATAAACCATGCTATCACAACATTTCGATCATCTAATAAATAATGACCACTTGTGCATATAAAGGAATATCCTCCTGGAGCAAAAGCTAACTACCAACCTCCAACATCGTTAACATCACAAGCCAACGTCAAATGCCACCACATCAAAACTCCCTCAGATAATCTACAAACATAGGCATGTCTCCATGCCAGATGAAAACAAGTGGATAACATCTATGAAATTCATATAGATAGAGATCCACATAAGTCAAGTCCTCAATCTTGGAATGCAAAGCTCGTGGAAAAGGTGACAATCCCTCAAGGTCAACATCAATCTATCAACATGAGAATCCATCTTATGTACTTCAAAATCCTTTGGTAGCTAAAACAACTTGAATTAGGTTAACTCCCTAATCTTCAGAGAATTGAAAATGAAGAGTACCATCAAGGGAAATTTCCTTTGTTTGAGAGAATACATGGCCCATGGCTTTGTTCTTTATAATACTCCCATCAACTGTAACTTTGGAATCAATCTTGGCAACATCCATCGTCAAGGCATCACAGCTCTCCTCTAATAAACAACTGGGAGTTTCATAGATTGAAGAAACCAATGCTATATGACTAGCATGCCTCTTAGGAGATACACACTCCTATATTCTCTTGAGCCTTTAAATCTAGAAAAATAATGTCCCTATTGTCCTCAATCATTGAAGAAGAATCCTACGAAGTGAAAGATCTCACATCCACTTCAACATGATATGCACTCAGCGTATTTGGGATCAAAGTTGTACCTGGTTCTATGACCTCTCTCCATGCATGTTGTAATGTCTAAGTGACTCAGCTTGGGCTCCTACAATGTGGAGTAGGCGAGAACATATCCATAGTCGATTTCACCTCAACTCCCTCTGAATTCAACTCATCTTAAATCTTTCAGTCTAACTCTTCTTAGGTCTTTGAGTCAATCTCCAGAACAACGACCTCTACATTCCTCTCAGCCATTGGAGGAGAATCTTGTGAACTAGAATCCCTGACATCCACATCAAGTATCACATCTTTGCTCACCATAGTCTCCCACCATGTTGAAATGTCGATCTTGTAAGTTGTAGAAGTATTGTTATATCCATCAACACAAGGTGTTATCACAACATATCAAATCTTGAAATCAATCACTGAAACTCCAGGTACCTATCCTAAGATAAACTCTAGCTGAAATACAAAGTCTCTCTTACTCAAGTGATATCAACCATAAAAATCTTAGGCCTGTAAGCATTCATTGCAAATGGACCCTGTTGAACGAACTAATAAGGGATTTCTTTACTCCTAACCAACCCAGATGCAAGGAAATTTGTAGGTAGATCTAGAGATGGAGGGGGCTTTATTTCTTTGTCCATGATGCTGAAGGCCTTTGATTGTTGGGTAGATTCCAATCCGAGAAGGACTCAGTTCGGGGTAGCATCTGTCCCTTGGCTCTCGACAGGGGATGTTTGGGGTAGCGTCACGATACACTGCTTGCTTACCAAGTACCAACTCCCGGCAGGGCATGTTCAAGGTAACATCCCTTTGCTTTTGGTTCGCTTACTTTGTGAGGGAGGGAATTTATTAATCGATAAGGTCTTAGATAATTGTTGGGTCAGGAAATAGACATTACCCGCTACTTCCAATATGCCACCTTTGAACTAGTGAATTTTGTAGTTCGGGGAAGGAAGGCATCTAAAGTTCCTAGCGATGTTGTTTTAATTCATAACAAGTATCTAGAAGCCCGTATTGAGTCAATAGTGGTACCCCCCTTAAGTCTTCCTGGCTGAATAAATGGGTTGGGACTCCACGAACTTGAGCAATTAATGCAAAACTGAATTTCACTTTCTTGTTAGAAGGTTTGCTAGATCTTAGCCTTAAAATTTTTGGACTTAGTACTGTTGTAAATTAAAGTATAAAACAACAATGGAAATATCACAATGTTGGAATTTGTGCAACTTCAGAAGTTATTCTTATTGTACTTGTATTGTGTTTCCTTGTACCTCCTATGGGAGATTATATTGATGTAATTACTCATGTAAACCCTAGAAAGAATCAATGTAAACCCCGAGGAAAGAATACACAAGAAAAGAATAAAAATAAAATTATTTTGTATTTCCCCAAGGTAGGTCGGCCCCAGTCAAATTGTCAAGTCGACCTCAGTAATTTTTTACTTGGAAAATCAGTATAAATAGGAGGCGCCCCTCATTATTTCATTCACTCACAACAAGTTGCTCTAGCAAAAAAAGGTGCGCTACTACACTTAAAGAGAATGTTTTTTGGGCTTGTATCTTAGATAGACATTTTCTCTCTCTTTCTTCTTCTCTTTGTTTTCAGGAACTATTATCTCTATACCAAGGTTTGCTAGGTTTTTCTTGATTGGGTTTCCCAGGATAAATTCTTGTGTTCTTTGTTTTTATGATTTGTCTTTCTTCTAGAGATTCTATTGTGTATATGCAATTAAGTTATACTGCTATAATCTTGTAAAAACTAACATGGTATCAAAGTAGTTCTAGAAATGGCCATTGTTGGAAGCTAGGGTTTGACCTTCCAAGGCCTTCCCTCATCTCTTCAGCAGAAAAGAGCTATGGAAACTTCGCTCTAGGGGGGGTGCATCTTTTGGTGAAAGTAGAATCAAATTTGGAGAAGTTTCAATTTTTGATTGCAAGACATTGCGGGAAGAAACTAGGGCATCAAGTTTCGGAGGCTTCCCACCACTGTTTTGGCCTGAACTCATCTTCCCTCAACTCGCCTTGATAGGGCGCATCTATCTCTGTAAGGTCAGTGTCACTAAATTCCAAAATTCATTTTTTACCTAACTCCTGTTGGGGTTTCTGGTTCAGATCTGCAGACAAGGTGATTGGAATGAAGGTTGAAGATCGTCTTGATGGGGCTACATGTTATCACATATATAGTAGCCAGGCTACCATATACTATTTTTCAAATTTCAGTACATTGTTTAGCCAGTTCCCCTACATATGAGATGTTGAGATGAGCATCTATGATGGATCATGATTTGATTGATGGACATAAGTACTATCCCATGCCATGACTGAGTCTTAGGACACTCAGATTTGAGGACTGATGTAGTCATTTTAGCCGTTTGCAGAGCAGTTATTAATGCCCAGAGTTGTATCATTGTTTTATCATTGGACAGATGTTGGTTCAGGTGGATTATTTACTTGTTTATGACTCAGCTTGTATTATCTTGTGTTATGGTTATCATCGCTCTTATACTCATTCTTGTGACATGTATTGGCATTTAGTGTCATGATCTGGCGGTCATATAAATATGTGGACTTGGATGTATTGATATTATGTATTGATGTCCCTACTCAGACTTGGAAGTTCTTGATCTATACTCATTTGTTTTACCCTCCTTAGGGAGAATAGAGGTAGTCACTCTCACCATACTTTGGCTTGCTAGTGTTGGTTTCATTATTCATTGTTTCCACCCATCCATTACCTTCCAGTTATGTTTCTTACCCGACCTACTATTTTGACTTGTGGCATGGAGGACCTTTCCTCACTAGAGCCTCTATGATCAGATAAGCTGCCCTGTTTAGTTGTGTTTCGGCTCTGAGGTACTTAGGTTGTGTTGGCTAAACTTGAAACAAGTAGCGCTGCCATCAATGCAATGTATTTGGAAATGAATATCTTATGAAAAAAGCCCATTCATGAAAAGTAGCGTTTTTAAGCATACATGAATGCAAGGCAAGCCTAATGAAATTGTCTTTGAAGTACAATGAAATGAATATCTTAGAACATAAATGAAAAGTAGTGTTTTTCAACATACATGAATGCATAAAGCCTAAAATAATAAAAAACCCGTGAAATAAATACACGGACCAAGGCTATAAAAAATCAAAGGCCCAAAAAGAAATGGTTCCTAAAGTTATATCTAAGGATTGCTGGCCTCACTTGTATTGGTTTGGATTGTGAGCATTTGTCAAGGTGAATAAGCACCTCTGAAGTAACTCACCCATTTGTGAAACACTGCCATCCCCTGTGTTGTTGCTTGTCCGTCATATGCTAGAGTGAGTATTCCCTTTCCATATCCGAAGTGTCACAATGTTGAGTTGGTGGCCATCCTTTTCCCTGGCCTTCTGAATTTCTAGCCTTCACCCTTCACTAGCAAATTGATTACAACTATGAAGTGAGTATGATCTTGAAAGTTTGGACTGAGTTATAGTTAATAAATGCAAACCTTGTATATTTGGTTGATAGATCGCCAGTGAAATGATTGCTACTTGTTATGATTATTACTTGAATGATTTGTAGAGCATGTCTTGATCTTTGAACACTTTCAGCGGATGGATGTCAGCCTGGGTTATATTATATGGTCATTTACAGATTATTATTTTGTCTATCTGGGTATATTGGATATTGTAGATGATCATGCAGATACCTATAGAGTGTATGAGTATATAGTTACATTTGCATCTTCGGTTTAGAAGACAACGGATATAGAGTTACATTTGCAGATGGAAATGTGCTTGCATGGCACAAGAATTCTAGCATGAATACAACAAAAGTGATTGGTGTAAGGGAGGATATCTTGTATCGTCTGAGCACCCTACCAACTCAAGCTTTAGTCCATGGTTCCATTAACATCAATGAGCTATGGCACAAAAGACTAGCTCATCTAAACTATTAAGCTCTCCCAGCATTAAGGAACATGGTGACAGGTCTACCAATGCTTCATGTAGACCATGATGGTGTACGCAAAGGATGTGCACTTGGTAAGAATACCAAGGGTTCCTTTCTGAAAAGTGAAAGCAGATCCAAGGGAATATTGGATCTAGTCCACTCTGACTTGTGCGGACCCATGAAAGTTACTTCATTGGGTGGTTACAACTACTATGTAACATTTATTGATGACCACTCACGAAAGACTCAAGACCAAAGAATCCGAGGAAGTACTCAACAAATTCAAGGAATTCAAGGCACAAGTCAAGAATCTTTCTCAACTACTATGTGGATATACTTTCTCAAGACCAAAGAATCCGAGGAAGTACTCAACAAATTGTCAAATTCAAGGAATTCAAAGCACAAGTCGAGAATCTTTCAGGAAGAAGAATTAAGATCCTGAGATCAGACAATGGTGGAGAATATACCTTTACAAAATTCAATGACTTCTGCAAGGAAGCAGGAATTAAGAGGGAGCTCACAGTTCCCTACAACCCTCAACAAAATGGAGTTCTGGAAAGGAAGAACTGAACAATTGTGGAGGAAGCCAAAGCCATGATACATGACCAGAGTCTACCAATGTTCTTATTGGCAAAAGCATCTAGAACAACTGTTTATGTACAAAACAGATGCCCTCATAAAATCTTGAAGAACATGACTCCAGAAGAAGCCTTCACAGGAGTGAAGCCAGAACTGGGCCACCTTCGTATATTTGGCTGCCCAGTCTACATTCATGTGCCCAAGGATAAAAGGAAGAAACTAGAACCTTCAAGAAAGAAGTGAACATTCGTGGGATACAGTGAGTCTTCAAAGGCTTATAGAATTACATCCGAGGATCGAGGCAGATCAAAGTTAGTAGGGATGTAACCTTTGAAGAAGAGATGGCTATTCGAAAAGGAAGAGGATTTGAAAAGGAGATCGATGATAATGAAGAGATGAGATCATCTCCCCCTCCAGAAGTTAAGAGGGAGTCTAAAGAAAAGAATGAATCGATCGATTCCATTGATCTAGTTGAGCCAGTTGATGCTCCCACAGATATGGAAGGAAGCTGGAAAAGACCTAGATGGGCACAACATGCATTGCAAGATTCATAGGGGCATGAAGCTCCACACGGAATCCGTCAGGAAAGCAAAAGACCTCATCGGTTCTCGAGTTATGTAGCATTGATGAGTCAAATCATTGACTCGGAACCTACGACATATGAAGAAGCATCTAGACACTAAGTTTGGAAGAATGCCATGACGGAGGAGTTGCAGTCCACCATGAAGAATGTCGTATGGGAGGTTGTACTGAGACCTGAGGAGAAGTCAGTAGTGACCTCCAAATGGCTTTTCAAGATTAAACAAAGATCATATGGTAGCGTGGAAAAACACAAGGCCAAATTTGTTGCCAGAGCATTCTCTCGGAAAGAGGGAATTGACTGTGATGAAACATTTGCTCCTATGGCTCGGTATACTTCCATCAAAATTGCTATTGCTTCAACTATGGTATGGAAGCTGCATCAGATGGATATAAAGACCGCGTTCCTCAATGGTATTATCGAGGAAGAAGTTTACATTGAACAACCCGAAGGGTTTATTGTCCATGGGAAAGATTCTCACGTATGTAAACTGAGAAAGGCATTATATGGACTTAAGCAAGCACCTCGTGCTTGGTATGGACAAATAAACAGATACCTGGTAAACTTGGGATTCACCAGAGTGATGCAAATCCCAATCTTTACTACAAGATTATGGATTATGAGCCACTGATTTTGGTCCTGTATGTGGATGACTTGTTTCTCACAAGAAATGAGAAACTAATTGGATGGTGTAAGAAGAATCTTGCCTCTCTGTTTGAAATGAAGGACCTCGGATTGATGCATTCTTCTTGGGATTAGAAGTGTGGCAGGGGAAGAAGAAAATCTTCCTAAGTCAAGGAAAATACACCATTGATAATTTCAAGAGATTCAGGATGTTGGACTGCAACTTCATGGCTACCCCAATCGCTGAAATTTCAAGAAGCTGAAGGAGTCTACTTCAAATTCTGATATGACTGATCCCACCATGTATCGCCTGTTAATTGTCTCTCTGATGTATATGACAAACACCAGACCGAATATATGTTTTGCTATGAATGTTCTCTGCCAGTTTGTGAGTGATCTGAGGCAGATTCACTGGGTTTATGCAAAATATGTTCTTAGATACTTATGTGGCACTTTGGGATATGGTTTAAGATATTCTTTAGGATGTGATATGATATTGCAAGGATTTTCTAACTCAGATTGGGTCGAGTGTGTTGCAGATAGGAAGAGTACTTTCGGATGTTGCTTCAGTTTGGGATATGCAGTGATTTCCTGGTGTAGCAGGAAGAAGACTTCAGTAGCCCTTAGCACCACAGAGGCCAAGTATATGGATGCCTGTGAAACAACTTGAGAAGTAGTATGGGTTCGAAAACTCCTTGCTAGATTATTTGGTCAGATTCCAGGACCAACTGTGATTCACTGTGACAACCAGAGTTGTATACATATGTCAGTGAATCCTGTATTTCATGATAAGAGGAAGTATATAGAGATTTGATATCACTTCATTTGTGATATGGTGCAAAAAGGTGCGGTCGAGTTACAATATGTTCCGACAGATGATCAAATTGTAGATATTCTTACCAAGCCACTTCTCAGGACAATTTGAATTAATCCTTTCGTAGAAGACTTGGAGTAGAAGAAAATGCATCACTTGTGAAGAGGGAAAGTGAACACTGATATCTATGATGATTTCACTCTGGTATAGGAGAAATCCCATCGACATTGTGAGACGGTTAGGTAGCAGATGGTCGTGTACATTGATGACCACTATATGTTTTGAATCTCAATCTGATGTCTTTGGAGAATTTCCACCATCTCTTGAGTTGAACTGATAGTAGATGGTCATGTACACTTGTGGCCTTTGCTTGTCCTAGTTTTTCAGGTGGGTATGGGAGAAATCCCATTGGCATGTTGAGACGGGTAGGACATAGAAGGTCGTGTGCACTAGTGACCACTATGCGTTCTGATTCTCAATCTGGTGTTCTTTGGAGTATTCCCACCAACTCTTGAGATGAACTAGTAGTAGATGGTCATGTACACTAGTGACCTCTATTGGTCTTGGTTCTTAACTTGGTGTTTTTGGAGAATTCCCACCAGCCCTGGTTCTCAACTTGGTGTAGGAGAATTCCCACCAACACTTGAGAAGAACTGATAGTAGATGGTTGTGTGAAGCATGTCCTGGTTCTTGGGTAGAGACGAACTCATAGCAGATGACATGCTGATTGTTGTACTCTCAGACAGACTGTGTAGAGTTGCAGAGCGGATAGATCTCCCGATGGACTGAGTTGATCAGATTTTTGATGACACTTCTTGACGGACAGAGACAATGTTGACAACCTTCAATATGTATAGAGGTGATCGAGACCGAAGAGATGTACAGAAGAGACCCAAATGTTCGTGATGCTGATGATAACCATATCTGAAGAATGCCTTCCTTGTTGAGAGGGAGTGGTGGAATTTGTGCAACTTCAGAAGTTATTCTTATTGTTCTTGAATTGTATTTCCTTGTACCTCCTACGAGAGATTATATTGATGTAATTACTCATGTAAACCCTAGAAAGAATCAATGTAAACCCTGGGGAAAGTATACACAATAAAAGAAAAGGAAATAAACTTACTTTGTATTTCCCCAAGATAGGTTGGCCCCAATCAAACTGTCATGTTGACCCTAGTAATTTTTCACTTGGAAAATCATGATAAATAGGAGGCACCCCTCATTATTTCATTTAGTCACAGACTCACAACAAGTTGCTCCAGCAAAAAAAGATGCGCTACTGCAGTCAAGGACAATGTTTTTTGGGGTTGTATCTTAGAGAGACATTTTCTCTCTCTTTCTTCTTCTCTCTTTTCTCAGGAGCTATTATCTCTATATGAAGGTTTGCTGGGTTTTTCATGATTGGGTTTCCCAGGATAAATTCTTGTTTTCTTTGTTTCTATGCTGTCTTTCTTCTAGAGATCCTATTGTTTATTTGCAAAAAGTTATACTGCTATAATCTTGTAAAAACTAACACACAATAATTCATTTGAAACAACCCAAAATTGGCAAATCAAGGAGAAAAAATACCAAACATTGAGATAGGTTTGAGCCATAATCAGATCTGAAAATGTACTTTTACAGCAGTCATTACACAACAGTTAAATCATCTCTTTATATTCTTCCTTAGATGTCAAAACACTTCACAATTTGCCCCTTTAATTATCTCAAATTAGCAAGACATAAATAGTTGTAAATGGCAATGCATAAATAACATATATATGTGAAATTAAAATCTAAAAATTGCACATTATATGGACTTCTCGAAACTTTATTTATTAGCTCAATGTCGTAGATGTACATATCATAGCCTTCTCTCGAGGCTAGTACATGTTGAAAGAAATGTAACTTTGGAAGATATTCTATTATACTTTTATTATATTATTATTGTCCCTCCCTTTCGGAGATGTTATTCCTTCGATTGAAGATGTCATTGATGTACTTAGTCAGGTAGAAGTCTTGATGTAAAACCTCCGTTGTAAGTCAGGTCAATAGTACCCACAAAAGTGTTTTATATTTATTGTTTCGAGTTGAGAAATCGACCCTATTGGGTTATTAGGCTTCTCACTTGATGTGTAAAATAGGTGAGTCGCCTCCCTCATTTGGACACACTCACAACTCAAGCAAGTTTGCTAGAGAGAGAAGGAGCAGTCCTTTTGAAGGAGAAAAAGCAGTCAAGTCTTAATTTTTGGGTCTTACACTGTACTTGGTTGGATTCTATATGGAGGAAGTTTTGTTGGGTTTTCCCCCCACAAGTGTTTCCCAGGATAAATCTTTTTGTTCTCCTTTGTGCTACTATGCTTTTCACTCTTTCGGTGATCCTTTTGTTTTGATATAAAACTTTAAAAATCTAACGTGGTATCTAAGCCAACCTGAAAGAAGGCATTATGCAGGAACTTATTCAGCAATGCAACAAGCTAGGGCTCCTTATTCCGGACAACTCCCTGCAGAGATAAGTTGGAAAAGGAGGACCATCCAAATTGCCCTAGGAGAGCGCATCTTTTTGTTGAAGCAGTTTTTCAGTTCTGTGGATTTTCATTTTTTGACCTACCACTACTGCTGAGAGAAACTAGGGCATTATATTTTTCAAGGTTCTATCCACAGATTCGAGAAAAGGAGGATATTGAACAACTCGCCTTGAGGAGGCGCATCTTTTCCTCCAATCAGTTTTGCAAGTGCCCATAGTTGGAAAATTAGGGTTTTTTTGCCAAACCCTAGGTCAGCGAAAAGTAGGTTCGAGAAGCAGTCTTGAGATTGGTAAGTTCTACTTCCTATATTTCCATTTGAGGTTCTCTTTCATTAAAGATGACAAACAATACCAAGCTTGATGAAAAACTTGAAGGAGCATAGAATTTCAGTGCGTGGAAGTATAGAGTCATGCTCTTCCTTGAAGAACATGACCTAGAAGTCTACATCAAAGATGAAGTCAAAGAACCAGAAGGAGATGAAGCAAACGCAAAGCACAAGAAGGATATGATCAAGGCTAAGAGGATCATAGTTGATTCCATTAAGGATCATTTGATCGCTCAAGTATCTTGAAAGAATACTCCAAATGAAATGTTTGATGCACTAACCAGTTTGTTTTAAGCAAAAAACATCAACAAAAGAATGACCTTGAGAAATCAACTCAAGGGTGTGAAGATACAAAAGGCAAAAACTATGCAGTCATACTTCTCAAGAGTATCTTAGATCAAAGGACAATTGGAAGCTATTGGTGACATGGTGGAAGAAGCGGAAGTTGTAATGACCACCTTGAATGGCCTTCCAAGGGATTGGGAATCCTTCATTACAGGAATATGTGCTAGAAGGAAGTTGACCAAGTTCAACAAACTATGGGAAGAATGTGTACAAGAAGAAGGAAGGATAGCAAATAGAGAAGAAGAGCTAAATGAAGATGAAGATCAAGCATTGTCAACTCACACAAACAAATGAAAGAACAAGAGAAAGGATTGTGATCACTCTCCTAGAAGGACTCAAAGATTTCGAAAGAACACAAGACCCAAAAGGGACTTCTCATCCTTTGAATGTTTCACATGTCACAAGATGGGACACATTGCAAGAAATTGCCCTCTTAAACAAGAACAATTCAAAAAGGGAAACAAGAAGTTTCATGCCCTTGCAGTTGAAGACGATGACTCGGTTGAAGAAAGGCCAAGGAAGATGAAGACTCCAATGAAGAATATGTCTTAATTTGATCCCTCACAAGTTTAGTCACTCATGGAAGTGATACCTGGCTCGTAGACAGTGGAGCTTCCAAACACATGACAGGTTTCAAAGACTCCCTTTCATGTCTTGTTCAGAAAGGCTCTCCACACAAGGTATAGGTTGGAGATGATTATCGATATCCAAGCAAAGGAATGGGAAAGTCCATGAAGATGAAAGAAGTTCTATATGTCCCAGGTTTGAAAAAGAGTCTTCTCTCTATCTCAGCTTTAGATAAGAAAGGTTTTATAGTTGCTTTTGTAGATGGGGAAGTTCTCATGTGGCTGAAAGGAAAGACAATTGATGATGCAATTGTAATTGGAATTGAAGGAGGACTCTACAAATTGAAGGGGCACTCAATTTCAGCTCTAACAGCTAGTACTATTAATCCATGTGAGTTGTGGCATAGAAGACTTGCTCATGTGAACTACAAAGCTTTTCCAATTGTAAGCAAGGTAGTGACAAGTTAACTAGAGATCCAAATTGATCATGGAGTGTGCAAGGGATGTGAACAAGGAAAGAATACCAAGAATCCATTTTGAAGCAGCAACAGTAAGGCAAAAGGAATCTTGGACATTGTTCACTCAGATGTATGTGGCCTGATGTCAGCCACTTCTCTAAGTGGGTATGTTTACTATGTCACCTTTATAGATGACTACTCCCACAAGTCTTGGATCTACTTAAAAGGAAAAGATGAGGTATTTGAAAAGTTCAAGGAGTTCAAGGCCCTCATAGAGAATCTCTCTGAAAAGAAGATTAAGACCTTATGATCAGACAATGGAGGAGAATTCACTTCAAATGAATTGAAGGAATTCTGTAAAGAACCTGGGATTAAGAGGGAGCTCACTACCCCCTTTAATCCTCAACAGAATGGAGTGGCAAAAAGAAAGAATCGGTCTATCATGCAAGCAGTAAAGGCCATGATTCATGATTAGTATCTACCAATGCACTTATTGGCTGAAGTGGCTAGAAAAACAGTATATGTACAGAACATAATTTCTCACAGTGCTCTTGGGAACAAGTCTCCAGAAGAAATGTTTACTGTCGAGAAGCCCGAAGTCAGCCACCTAAAACTATTTGGCTATCTTGTCTACTTACATGTTCCCAAGGAGAAAATATCAAAGTTGGATCCTTTAGGAAAAAAGGGGATAGTTGTTGGCTACAGTGATCAGGTGAAAGCTTATAGAGTCTATATCCTAGGGTTTCGTCAAATCGAGATCGACAGAGATGTCACATTAGATGAGGATGCAACCTTCAACAAATCCAAAATGAGTTATGCAAATGAAGAGCATGAAGCTCCTAGAGTTACAGAGACCAATAGATTACCAGTGCGAAATGTTGTAGAAGAACATACACCAGAACACCATAACATAGCAGAGCCCCAAAGACATATGGAGTCACCTCATAACATGATCTTAGGAAAGAGAAGACCAGCTTGGGGTTGTGATGTAATACAACGTGCGGAAAAATATGGTGCTCCTGAAGGAAGCAAGAGACTAAGGCCATACTCTAGCTATGTAGCCTTGATGTGGAACCTTGTTGATGAAGAGCCTACCTATTTTGAAGAGGAAACCAAGAAGAAGGAATGGATGGATGCCATGATCGAAGAATACCAATCCATTGTAAAGAATGATGCTTGGGATGTAATACCAAGATCGAAAGGCAAATTGGTAGTCTCCTCGAAGTGGATCTACAAGACAAAACATTCAGCAGATGGCAGTATTGAAAAATACAAGGCAAGGTTTGTAGGTCGAGGATTCTCTCAAAAGGAAGGAATCGATTATGAAGAGACTTTTGCTCCAGTAGCAAGATACACCTCAATTAGAACTATTCTTGCCTTGGAAGCTAGGATGAAATGGAAGCTACACCAGATGGACGTAGAGACGGCCTTTCTGAATGACGTGATAGAAGAGGAAGTATACTTTGAACATCCATAAGGCTTTGAATCACATGATAGAAAAACTCATGTATGCAGATTGAAGAAAGCATTGTACGGTTAAAGAAAGCACCCAGAGCATGATATGGAAGGATTAATGGCTTCTTGATGAGTTTGGGCTTTACCAAATGTAAAGCAGATTCCAACGTTTACTATAAGGTTGTAGATGATGGGATTATGATATTACTACTATATGTGGATGATCTATTCTTGACAGGAGAAGATGCTCATCAGTGAATGGAAGAAGAAGCTGGCTGCAGAATTTGAGATAAAAGACTTTTCCATAATGCATTATTTTCTAGGACTCAAAGTATGTAGTTCCCAGATGAGATTTTCCTAAATTAAGGAACATATGCAGTTGAGATCCTAAAGAGATTTGGGATGATGGATTGCAAGGCAATAAATATTCCGATGGTGACTAACTTGAAGCTCTTGAATGATGACTCTGCAGAGATAGTAGATGTTACACTATATTGACAAATTGTCTCACTGATGTATGTGACAAATACAAGACCAAATGTATGTTTTGCTCTGAACACCTTGAGACAGTGTGTGGTGAAGCCTCGATATGTCCACCTAGTTGCAACAAAACATGTGATGAGGTACCTAAAGGGTACATTGTATTGTGTCCTCAGATATAGAACCGACAGTGAGTTCAGATTGTATGGTTATATCGATTTAGATTGGGCAGGAAGTGATGAAGATAGAAAGAGCACTTCATGTTGTTGTTTTAGTTTGGGATCAGGTGTGTTCTCATGGCCTAGTAGAAAGCAAACCAGTGTTTCTCTCAGTACGACAAAGGTTGAATACATTGCCGTATGTTCAGCCTGTAGCGAAGCAGTATGGCTTCGCAAGTTGTTGACAAGATTATTTGATGTTGAGATGGATGTGGCTAATATTTACTGCGACAACCAAAGTTGCATCAACTTGACAGAGAACCTGGTATTTCACGACAAGTCAAAGCATACAGAAATCAAGTACCACTAGATCCGGGATATGGTGCAGAGAGGAGCTATAAAGCTCTTCTTACAAAGGAACACGTTGTTGATGTATTGACTAAGCCTCTGTCGTGTGTAAAGTTTGAATACTTTTGAGACAAGCTTGGTGTAGTCCGAAAGGACCTCCGTCGAAAGAGGGAGCAATGATGATGTGGTTCATGTTGCAGTGGTGTGGTAGCTTAGTTGAGGATTGGTATGTCAGACTGATTGGTATATCAGCGCTAACAAGGCCTGTTTGATCCTAGGGGGATTAGTATGTTTGGCTAGGCTTGGTTGGTCCGAAAGAATTAGTAAGTTGGACAAGGCATGTTTGATCCCCAGGTAGATCGGTATGTCTGGCTAGGCTTGTTTGGTCCGAAAGGATTACAAAGCCAGACAAGGCCACTTGGGTCTATCAGAGTGTCCACCATGATCTTGCTTCAGATGATTCCAACATTTCTATGCTGATGAGGATGATGTTGTTCCAACATTTCTATGTTGTTGATGATGATGTTGTTCCAGCATTTCTATGTTGATGATGACGACGTTGCTCCAACTTTTCTATGCTGTTGATGATGATGTTATTCCAACATTTCTATGTTGATGATGTTCGAACATTTACATGTTGATGATGTTGTTTTAGCACTAACATGCTGATGATGTTGTTGTTCTAGTATTTACATACTGATGTTGTAGATGATGATGGTGTTCCAGTATATACATATTGATGTTGCAAATGATGATGATGTTACAATACTCACATATTGATGATGATGATGATGTTCCACGATGATGATGTTTCACGATGATGATGATGTTCCATGATGATGATGATGATGATACTCCATGTTGATGATGACGATGACGATGCTCTATGATGTTCCAAAACTTTCTATGACATATATATCCACTAGTCAGTTCTACAGTTGCTGTAGTTGTTGTTTCTAATGTTGTAGAATACCTTGTTAAGAGGGAGTGTTGAAAGGAATGTAACTTCAGAAGATATTCTATTGTACTTTTATTATATTATTATTGTCCCTCCCTTTCAGAGATGTTATTCCTTTGATTGGAGATGTCATTGATGTACTTAGTCATGTAAAAGTATCGAGGTAAAACCTCTATTGTAAGTTGGGTCAATAATACCCACAAAAGTATTTTATGTTTGTTGTTTTGAGTTTCCCAAGGCAATTTGGCCCTGGTTGAGAGGAGAAGTTGACCTTGTTGGGTTATTAGGATTCTCACTTGATGTGTATAAAACTATAAATAGGTGAGGCGCCTCCCTCATTTGGACACACTCACAACTCAAGCAAGTTTGCTAGAGAGAGGAGCAGTCCATATGAGGGAGAAGAAGCAATCAAGTCTTACTTTTTGGGTCTTACACTGTACTTGGTTAGATTCTATATTGAGGAAGTTTTGTTGGGTTTTCTTGCCCACGAGGGTTTCTCAGGATAAATCTTTGTGTTCTCTTTTGTGCTACTGCGCTTTTCATTCTTTCAGTGATCCTTTTGTTTTGATATAAAACTCCTAAAAATCTAACAGTACAAATCTCCCAACTCTCCAAAAGTCCCTAGCCAAGGTAAATTGACAAACCCTAACAACCTAGCTCAACCAACAAGATCCAATGTGTAAGAATCTTTCCAACATATACTCCAAGAAAAAATGTCCTCTTCTTTTCTTCTTTGAAAATTTGTGCTAGGGTTTCTCACCAAACCTAATATTCTTACCTTTTTGGAGTAGAAATCCTAACCCTAGGAATCACCTAGAAACCCTAATGTTTAAAGACAAGAGAGACCAAGTACATAAGGTCCAAGAGAGAGAAGAGTGATCATCACTAAGGTCTTCTTCAGAAGAGTAAACCCTAGAATCTCACAACGGTCAAACTCCAACAATGATGTCTTCTATAGACTTCATATCTCCTCCTAGGGTTCATGAGTGTAATATCCCAAGATATTATCCTTAGAATAAATATTATTTTTAATTTGTTTTGATTTAAACGCATACTTGACTTTGATATTAACACACCATGAGACATTATTATAATGGTGTGATTGTAAATATTTTGAAATATGTTTTAATGAAAATGTCCAAGATTGATTTGGGGTGGGACCTGTTATCACATATATAGTAGTCAGGCTACCGTATTCTATTTTTCGGATTCCAGTACATTTTTCAACCAGCTCCCCTACATATGAGATGCTGAGATGAGCATTTATGATGGATCATGATTTAATTGATGGACTATAGTACTCTCCCATTGCCATGACTGAGTCTCAAGACACTCAAATTTGAGGACTGATGTAGCCATTTAGCCAGTTGTAGAGTAGTTAGTAGTGCCCAGAGTTGTATCAGTGCTTTCTCATTGGATAGATGTTGGTTCAGATGGATTATTATATGTTTATGACTCAATTTATATTATCTTGTTTTATGGTTATCATTGCTCTTATACTTATTTTTGTGACATGAATTAGCATTTACTGTCATGATTTGGTGGTCATATACATATGTGGACTTGGATGTATTGATATTATGTATGTATGTCCCGACTCAGACCTGGAAGTTCTTGACCTATACTCATTGGTTTAACCTCCTTAGGGAGAATAGAGGTAGTCATTCCCACCATACTTTGGCTTGCTTGTGTTGGTTTCATTATTCACTGTCTCCACTCATCCATTTCCTCCCAGTTGTGTTTTCAACCCGACTTACTACTTGACTTGTGGCATGGAGGACCTTTCCCCACTAGAGCCTCTTTGTTGGACAAGCTTCCCTGTTTATTTGTGTCTCGGTTCTGAGTTGCCTAAGTTATGTTGGCTAAACTTGAAACAAGTAGCGTTGCCATCAATACAATGTATTTGGAAATGAATGAATATCTTATGAAAAAAGCCCATTCATGAAAAGTAGTGTTTTTAAACATACATGAATGAAAGGAAAGTCGAATGAAATTGGCTTTAAAGTACATTGAAATGAATATCTCAAAACATTCATGAAAAGTATTGTTTTTAAACATACATGAATGCATGAAGCCTAAATAATGAAAATCTATGTAATAAATGCATGGACCAAGGCTTTGGAAAATCAAAGGCCCAAAAAGCAATGGTTCCTAAAGTTATATCTAAGGATTGTTGGCCTCACTTGTATTGATTTGGATTGTGAGCATTTGTCAAGGTGAATAAGCACCTCTGAAAGTAGCTTATCCATTTGTGAGACACTGACTTTCCCTGTGTTGTTGCTTGTCCTGCATATGCTAGAGTGAGTATTCTCTTTCCATATCCGAAGTGTCATAGTGTCAAGTTGGTAGTCACCCTTTTGGCCTAGCCTTGTGAATTTTAGCCATCACCCTTCACTAGTAAATTGATTACAACTATGAAGTGAGTATGGTCTTGAAAGTCTGGACTGAGTTATAATAAATAAATAAAACCCTATATATTCGGTTGATAGATCGCCAGTGAAATGATTGCTACTTGTTATAAGTGTTATTTGAATGATTTGTAGAGCATGTCTTAACCTTTGAACACTTGTAGCAGATGGATGTCAGCCTGGGTTATATTATATGGTCATTTACAGATTATTATTTTGTCTATCTGGGTATATTGGACATTGTAGATGATCATGCAGAGACTTAGAGGGTGTATGAGTATGCACCTTAGATGGATTTGGACTCCTTGAGTCCAATGAGACAGCTTGTTTTCAGTTCCGAGCAGTTGCAGAGATGATTTGGCTTAGTGTACCATTCTGGTGCAGTTTTGCCATGATGGATGGCCTGTCTGAGCAGGGAGATGATTTTCTTAGATCTCCTAGGGCTCTGTATGAGGAGGGGGGTCTAGCCACTTGATTGTACCATATTACCCCTCTCGCAGAGATCCTGGTGGGCTCAGTTGGATAACGCAGGCACCCTAGGAGGAAGTTTTTGGTATATCACGTTTCCCGAGGCAGATAAAAAATAATTAAAACGGCTACTGAAGAATTCGATTTGGGCTATTGAGGCAAGGAATTGGCATGGGATGAGTTTTAATGATGAGTATGATGTTTTCCACTCCTTCTCTAGCAGTTGCAGCACCTGGATGGGCCCACATCTTTTTTTTTGGGCATATTTTATTATTTTCTGGAGTTTTTTGGAGGCTCACGATTTCCTCAAGGAGGCACAATTTCACAGTTAAAAAATTATATTATTTTTATTGTGCCATGGGGACACCCAAAGGGAGTCAGTTAACACTCCCTGGACCCACCATGTGCTTCATTTATGTTCTGTTGAGTGGGATCCCCTCTCCTAGGGTGCTTTAGTCCACTTTTATATTAGATTATTGTATTGATCCATGTATTGTATGTTGAACTCATCTCAACCATTGATTAGAACATTTGTATCTTTTAATCTTAGCCACCCATTTGAAAAGTGTTTAGGAGTTTGGTTCTCTCATTTCTATTTAAAGGAGAGAGCTTCTCATTTGTAAGGGGTCTTTGGCTCTTGGATCTAGATAATAGAAAAACTTTTCTTGTGGAAATTCTTGGATCTCCTTTGCATCTGGTGTTCTTAGATGGTGATTGGAAAATCTTTTGCTTCCTAGCATTTGGGTATTTGTTGTGAGATCTATATATTTTTTCGGGAAACACTGTCTTGTCTATAGGAAGGCGACTTTAACTTGGGCGTTTTTGCAGGGTTTCCTCAACTCGCTAGGCTTGGATGCGTTTTGTATTAGGGGGTTTTCATTAGCATAAATGCGATCTATGATTTCATCTTGCTATTTTTCTGTAGCATTTGTTCTTTTCGCATGATGCAACAAACCTGATATGGTTGACGTTTTTTGTCCAGGAGAGAGGGCGCAGTGGCTTCTTGGGGCAAAACATTGGGCATAGAACTCACTCAAATCTTCTCAAATTGATCGGGATAGCAAGGATTATCATTATCAAGGCATCTACAAGGTTTTCCAGGTAAGATCTACAGGTTAGTGCTTCTCTTCCAGATCTCAATCCATTGGCATCTGTATTTCCATCTGAAAACCCTAAATAATAAAAAATACAAAAAATATTATAGATCAAACTGCTTGATCTCGGGGCAAACCATTTCTGGGTTTTGTAGATCGGGTCAGATCCTAAGTGGGTCTTCCTCAACACCAAGCTAAAAGTGACTCCATTGGCCTAGATCTGAAAGCATTGGTCTCCAAACCCTAGCGCTACCCTCCATGTTGCCCTCTTTTCTCGTGATCTGATCTTTTTCGGCAAAACCACTTTTGGGTTTGTAGATCGGGTCCAACCCTGGGTGGGTCTTTTTCAACGTTGGGCAAAAAGTGACTCCATTTGGCCCTGATCCCATGGCACTGATTTTCAAACCCTAGTGCTACCCCTCTTTTTGCCTTTTTCTCCTGCGATTTGATTTTTTCCTTGTGGCTTTAGTGCTTTGACACTGTCATACCTTCTTTCTAGTCTATCCCTCGGTACTAGATAGCCCCAATCCTGTTCTTACCTTCTCTGCATTGGTCATGTTCCCAAGGCAATGGATATCTTCACCTTTTGCTAGTACCTTAACCCCAGATCTAGCATTTGCCTCATAGGTCACTTGTGTCCCAACTTGGATCAAATCTCATATCTCCTTGTTATCACATATATAGTAGCCAGGCTACCATGTTCTATTTTTCAGACACAGTACATTTTTTCAGCCAGATCTCTTACATATGAGATGCTGAGATGAATAGTTTTGACAGATCATTATTGTATTAGTGGACTATTGTACTCTCCCATGTCAGGACTGAGTCTCAGGACACTCAGATTTGAGGACCGATGTAGCCATTTAATCATTACAGAGCAGTTATTGATGCCCAATTTTATATCAGTGCTTTCTCATTAGACAGATGATGTTTCAGATGGATTATATGCATGATTATGACTCAGCTTTTTATATTGTGTTATGGTTATCATTGCTCTTATACTCATTTTGGTGACATGTATTAACATGTGGTGTCATGATCCGGCGGTCATAATTATATGGACTTGGATGTATTTGTATTTATGTATTGATGTCCTTACTCTGACTTGGAAGTTCTTGATCTATACTCATTGGTTTTACCCTCAAGGAGAATAGAGGTAGTAATTCCCACCATTGTTTTGGCTTGCTAGTGTTGGCTTCATCATTCACTATCTCCACCCATCCATTACCTTCCAGTTTAGTTTTCAACCCGACTGACTTCTTGACTTATGGCATGGAGGACCTTTTTCCCCGCTAGAACTTTTGTTGGACAAGCCTCCCTGTCTATATTGTGTCTCGGCTCTGAGTTGGTGACAAAACTTGCCTTTGGTAAGTTGGATTGTATGCCTAAATCATTCTGGTCGGTTGTCCCGATATTTGGCACTGTGCAGAACTCCCCCTAGTCACTTGAGATGTTGTTGGCTAAAACTGAAAGCTCATGTATTACCTGTATTGGAAATATTGAATATGTGCCCATGGAAAATGAAAATGATAAAACTGTGTTTCTTAACATATGTAAAGAGAGAAAGAGCAATGAAATACTAAAATACTCCTTGAAGAGTATAAGAAAAGGTCCAAAAAAGCAATGGTTAAAAATATGCTATATCCAAATATCGCTGACCTTATAAAAATAAATATGTCTCGGATGAAAGCTGCAATTAGCTGTGCTTTTAAGCACTGGTGAAGTCCCAAAGGGTCATATAGGCCAAAAAGGCCATGGAATAAAATTGATGGTCCTAATGAACCTGGATCAAGCTTGATGTAGTCATGATGCCTAAGTTGAATAAGCACTTTCTAAACAACTCACCCATTTGTGAGGCACTGCCATTCCTTATGTTGTTGTTTGTCCGACATTGGTTATAGTGAGTATTCGCTTTCCTTATCCAAAGTGTCATGATGTTAAGTAGGAAGTCATCCTTTGCCTTAGCCTTGTCAATTTCATCCTTCACCCTTCACTAGCAAATTGACTACAACTATGAAGTGAGTATAGTCCTGAAAGTCTAGTCTGAGTAATAATAAATAAAGCCTTATATATATATTTGTTGATGTACCGCCAGTGAAATGACTGCTACTTGTTGTGATTGTTGCTTGAATGAGTTGTAGAGCATGTCTTAGCCTTTTAACACTTGCAACAGATGGATGATAGTTTGAGTTATTATTGGTGTCTGATCATTTACAGATGGTTATATTGTTTATTGGATATGGTTGATGATCAGATAGAGACCTGTGAGGGCTATGAGTCTACACCTTAGATGGATTTGGACTCTCTGAGTCTAGTGAGACAGTTTATTTCCAGTTCTGAGTGCTTGCAGATATGATCAGGTTCATTCTGCCTTTTTGATGCAATTTTTTTTCTTCACAGGTTGATATTTCTGAGCAGGGAGATGTTTCAGTTGGATCTCCTAGGGCGTTGTATGGACATAGGGGGTGCAGCCACTTGTTTGTACCATAGTACCCCCATCCCAGAAAGCTTGGTGGGCTCAGTTTGACAACGCAGGTACCCTAGGAGGCTGTTTTGGCAGGTTCACGTTTCTCGAGGTAGATTAAAAAATGATTAAATGGCTATTGAAGAAATCGATTTGGGCTACTGAGGCAAGGAAATGACATGGGATGAGTCATAATAATTAGAGTGATGTCCTCCACACCTTCTCCAGCAGTTGCAGCACCTGATTGGGACCACACCTATTTTTGGGCATTTTTATATTATTTTCTGGAGCTTTTGGGAGGCTCACGATTTCCTCAAGGAGGCACAAAGTCAAAGAATTAAAACATTATATTATTTTATTGTGCCATGGGGACACCCAGAGGGAGTTAGTCAACACTCCATAGACCCACCATGTGCTTCATTTATTTCTTGTTGAGTGGGGTACTCTCTTTATGGGTGATTTAGTCCACTTTGGTACTTTATGGTTATATTGATCCATGTATTATATGTTGAGCTCATCTCAACCATTGATTAGAATATTTTATCTTTTAATCTTAGCCACTCGTTTTGAAAGTGGTTAGGATTCGGTTATGATTGTGGTTCTCTCATTTCTATTTAAAGGAGAGAGCTTCTCATTTGTATGGGGTCTTTGGCTCTTGGATCTGAATAATAGAAAGATTTTTCTGTGGATATTTTCTGGATCTGCTTTGCATCTGATGTTCTCAAATGGTGATTGAATAGTCTTCTGCTTCCTAGCATTGTGGAAATTCATGTGAGATCTATATTTTTTCTGCTATCATTGTCTTGTCTATAGGAGGGCGTTTTGGCTGGAGCGTTTTTGTAGGGGGACCTCAACTCACTTGGTTATCTTCGTCTTGGATCAGAGGGTTTTCATTGGTTTCATTGTGATCTATGATTACTTCTTTTTACTTTCCTATAGCATTTAGTTTCTTTGTCTTGTCTTAGCAAATTTGATATTGTTGACGTTTGCTCATGCACGGTAGGGGGTGCATTGGTGGCTTGTGGCTTACATCTGTCATAGAAATCACTTGGATCTTCCAGAATTGATCGGGAGAGCAAGGATCATCACTGTTAAGACTTCTACAAGCATTTCTAGGTACGATCCAATAGGTAACTCTCTTCTCTTTAACAGATTTGAAGCCATTGTACCTGCTTTGGTGGCTTGTGGCTTACATCTGTCATAGAAATCACTTGGATCTTCCAGAATTGATCGGGAGAGCAAGGATCATCACTGTTAAGACTTCTACAAGCATTTCTAGGTACGATCCAATAGGTAACTCTCTTCTCTTTAACAGATTTGAAGCCATTGTACCTGCTTTTCCTTCCATTTTTTTGAAAAACTCCTAAAATACTAAAAACCCTAAAAAGTACTAAAACTGGGAACCATCCGTTCTTTGGCCAAACCACTGCTGGGTTTCATAGATCGGGCATCCCCTTCACTGAATCTACTGCAACGCTGGTCAAATTCCTGCTGGTTTGACCTAGATCGGATTTTTAGCTTGAAAACTGCATAACCCCCAACTGAAAATTTGACCTGCTAGGGTTTTGAATTTTTCTGATTTCTGACTTGATAGACTGATAGATCGGGTCCCACACAGTCCAAATCACCTTCAACGCTGTCCAGATTCATGGCAGTTTGACGTAGATCTGAGTTCTAGATTGAAACAACCCTAGTGCCTTCACTGAAAATTGGACTTTTCCGGAGTTTACTTTTTCTGAAATCTGACAGGCCAGGTGGATAGATCAGGGCTTGAGCACTCCAGAACACCCCCAACGCTGAGCTAGTTCCCGCCAAGTTGCCCTAGATCTGAAAAACTGACTTTCAGCCTCCTAGCCCCCCTCATCAGATTTTGACTTTTCTAGATCTGATCTTTCTTGCAATTTTCTGACTTGGGTTTGTAGACCGGCCCATCCTGATCTCATTTCCCCTCCAACGCTGAGCTGATAGTCTCTTGGTGGCTCTAGATCTGCAGATCTGCCTCTCCAAACCCTAGCGCTAGCCTTCCTTCTGCTGGTTTTCCTATAACCTGAATCTTCCGGGCCAAATCCTTTTCTGGGTCCATAGATTAGAGTATATCCCAGGTGGGTTCACTGAAATGTTGTACTGATGATGACTCCATTGCCCAATGCACAAAAGGCACTGATCTCCTATCTCTAGCGCTAGCCCTAAATTGACCTTACTCCCATTCTCTTTGCCAACATTCATTGATAACTCGACCTTACTCCCATTCTCTTTGCCAACATTCATTGATAACTCTGACTAGTTACCTATCTTTCACTGAGTTTGTCTCCTTGGTACTAGATAGTCCCAACTCTGTCCTTGCTCACCCTGTCACAGTTACGTTTCCCAAGACAGTGGTCATCTCTATCAGTTGCTAGTACCTAAAACCTAGAGCTAGGGTTTCCATTTATCTTACACCTTACGTACCTCAAAGCCACATTTTATCTATTCTGGTGTCTAGGTCTGATCTCTCCTGTCGGGAGTACATCCGGGTCTCCCCCGTCGTTGTCTTGGACTTAGATAACATAAAGTGAAGGCTTCCTTGATTGACGTGACAACCATCCATTTGGGAGTCTAGGCAGTCTTGATTCCACCCCCTTAGTTGCTTGCCCCTCTACCATCCATCCTGGATCCACCTCACACAGGCAACTACAAGGTTGGTTATAACACTCCTAAACCCTGATCCAAAGCCTTGGTTCACCTAATGACATCATCCATAGATCTAGGGTTTCCATTACCTTACACTTTACGTACCTCAAGTCCATTTGATTTGATTTGGTGTCTAGGTCTGATCTCTCCTGTCGGGAGTAGGTCTGGGTCTCCCCATTGTTGTCTTGGGCTAAGACAACATAAAGTGAAGACTGCCTCGATTGGCGTGACAACCATCCATTTGGGAGTCGAGGCAATCTTGGTTCCACCTCCTTAGTTGCTTGTCCCTCTACCGTCCATCGTGGATCCATCTCATATAGGCAACTACAAGGTTGGTGATAACAGGACCACTACAAGAGAAACCATGATACTAGAAGTAGGGAAAACAACCTAAGGGTTCTGGAAAATTCAAGTGTCAAACCAATTTAATCCCTTGCTAAAATTTAGCCATGTCTTCCAAGAATTTAGGTAGAGAGGTGTTACCTTATCATGAAGGAGGAAGAGTCCAAAAAGAACTCATTCTTAGTTCTCTTAGAAAGGAGATTCGAGTTGGGGGGGGGGGAGCGTGGAGTAATGAGATAATAGGGTTTTAGAAAGATGGAAGAGGAAGTTGAGTAAGGAGAAATGGAAGGAGTTCAAATAAAAACCTGAAACAATTCAAGTTCAATAAGACTACAGTAAATCAGGGCTCTCTATGGTCATACTGAAGAGAACTGGATGTGTTGTATGATGTAGGTGTTATTACGGATCTTGTAGTTTCCCCAAGAGAGAAATCCAATACAGGATGGTAGAGGGGGCGGGCATCCAAAGTTGTGACCTACGGAAATCCTAACCCCTAAGAGATGGATGCTTGTCACGCCGATTAGTACTTCCTTCGCTTTATGCCATTGAATACCCCAGTGACAATGGGGGAGACCTGATCTTATCTTGAAAGGACATATCAATAGCTAATCACCAGATCAAGCGCATAAATGTGAATACGTAAGGTGAGAGCTAGAAACCCTAGATTTAAGGGATAGGCCACGACTTTAATGATTATTCGAGTATGGGTGCTTAAGGATTGTATAAATGTTACTCGAATAAGGATGGATTGGTGACTTAAAGAATTAAATTAGATCTGGGGTTGGTGTGTTTGTTCAAATGATCAGACCTGGGACCCTGGGGGGATTTAGTCAAGAATATGGAAATATTCCAGGACGAGGTTGATATAATGAAATTAAGCCTTGAACACACCTACTTGGACGTAATATTCAACAGTTAACACAATCCAAGTGAAAGCGAACATAATGCACAAAAAAACTGGCTAGTAGACCAAACAAGGGTGTTTTCTCCCAAACTGAAACCAGTGCCTGGAGATGGATAGAGGAGTCCAAGCTTGACATTTTTGAAGGAGAGGGGTTTTTCGATATGTTGGACAAAACCCAGATTGCCAAAATTACAGATTCCTAGTGCAATTTGGTCCGGTGATTTTTTCCTAATGTTAAAGAGGTTTTTTCACTGAAAAGCAGTGATGGGAAAAGCATATAGAAAATAAAAGAGGAAGAATTTACCTGTGAGACATACTTGGATCGTGTAGATGACCTCAAAAGTGAGTACAAATGCTACTTTTGTGACCAAATGTGCGTTTTCAGAGAAGATCTTACTGTAGTTGAGCTTCAGCCAATCACCTTAGTGCCTCCTTCAACCTGCCAAACCAGAGAAAACCAAATGGTAAGGAAAATTAATGAGATCTGCAGAATAAGGAAAGGACTGGAAGTGAAAAACATAGACAAAGAGATACTCCTTGAATCGAACACCCAAGAGCCGGGGCAATGGTGAGTTTCCCCACAGATGCGCCCTCTCTCTCTTAGCGCGCCTTCTTCCTTGTAGATGAAATGGTGTAAAGGAAAAAATGCAAGATATATCCAGAATAACTCAGTACAAAAGAGTAGCAATGCTGATCATCAGATCATCAAACCATTTGCAACAACACAGAAAGTAATCCCAGGACCCAGACAAATCTCTTTATTCAAATTCCGGTGCCAGAGCTCATGAAATACAATGGGGGGTCACCTCTCTTAAATAGTTTGAGAGAGACGTAAACCCTAACTCACTTTTGCATCCAACGGTTGAGATTATAACATCACCAACAATGGAGGTGAACAATACATAGATCAATACACGGATCAAGTGACCAAGTCAAAAGAGGGGGCACACTTTGCTCAAGGACACCTCTCTAGAGTGAAAGTCACATTATAACATAAGATGTGACATAATAATGCATAGGAGGGGGTCACTGGGGGCTTAATTCACCCTAGGCCCCTTTACAATCTCAAATCATATGATATAACAATACAATACATCATTAGCCAAGTAGAGGAGGCGCCTTGTTACCAACTTTTTTGTACCATAGTTGGGTTACCTGAGGAGCCGTCGGTTGACAAACATGTCCAATGTTTGATTCCAGTGTATCAGTTGATTCGTCTTCATGTCTAGCCAATATTGGCCAGCCAGTTTTTCATTTGGATAATTTTGATCATGGCCCCGCGGGGTTTGTAATAAAATGAGGATAGCTTCTTCCTCATTCGTCACTCCTGAAGTAGATACGTCCTTAGACATATAAGGCAATAGGGATTTAAGGAACCATTCTAATAAGAACTCGGGAGGAATAGTGCCTTTAATAAGGCTGTTCCGCCTCCTCCACTCTTGGATGTGATCTGAGATATGGGTGGCCTTGTTCTGCCGGAAGGTAGACAACAAGTCCATTCCGAAATCATATCGGACATGAAGCTGGAAATGACTAAGGAAAGCATTAGCCAAGTACTTGTCAAAGTTATTTGGAATAGCCTCAACCGAACTGAATCTTCGTTCAGTGAGTTGGAAGAGCACCATAAATGGAAAGTGGTGGCATGAGCTCCAGGATCTTCACCAACTTTGCCTTCGAATTTTGGGATATCCGAGGGCAGCTTGGTAGGGACGGGTGGCCAAGCGAGATCATGCCTCACTGGGTCATTCATCAGTTTAGACAAATCTGGCAAGTTTAACGATGCTAGGAAGGGAAACTTGGGTCTAACTAGAGCACTAAAAGTACCAGTTTGGGAATTAGAGGGACCTGCCCTCGTATTCCCATATGTGAAGGTGGGGTTGCCCCCTGCTGCTGGTTGTGAAGTGGATGGGTTGCTTTGAAAAGGGTTCCATCCGTAAGCCACATGATTGTTTGTGTAAGGTGTAGTATAAGAGGTTCTAGTTGTCCTAGTTGAAACTAGGGTTTGAAATACAGGAGCAGGTATCCCTCCGCTAAAAAGCGAAAAGGGAGAGCTCGTGAACGGAGCTGAAACCGGAGTTTGAAAACCTTGACTGTAAAGGTTAGTGTTTCCAAACTGCATCCCTACATATGAGGGTGTTGGGCCTACGTATGGAGTGGATGGGGGAATGTGCCCCCCATTCCAAGGAAATCCTTGGACAAAAGCCGAGGATCTTATAGGACCACTCTGGGCAGTGTGTGCGAAGGAAGTAGGAACTGTAGGTACACTCGGAATCCCAGTGACCATACCATTAGAAGCACCTGCTAGACTTGTGGGAGCCGGTGGTTGAACCACCCGGCTCGCTGGAGTTAAGGGCGTAGTAGGTATACTGGATCTAGGGGCACCTACCGGGCGAGGTGGTACCCCTTCAGCCGGAGCGGTTGAGGTGGAAATAAAAGAACTTTCTCCTGCAGTAGACATTATTCTGCCCACAGAGACACCAATCACGGGTGGATCAAAAGGATGAACCTGAACGATCACATGATCGTTTAAGTCAGTTAGAGGTGTATTAAAATTCCTTGCAAACTCGTTAGCCTGCAATTCTTCTATCTCAACTGTGTTTAAATTAAGACGGTTTGCCCTAAGTTCTGGTTCACCCGGAACTTCACTAACTCCTATCGGTTCAAAATAACCGTCTGTGTCCAATCTCCGCCTTTGAGGGGGAGGTGGAGGTTCCAATGTAATAAGCGGAGGAAGGTTTTGCAACCTTCGTGACCTTCTGATAGCTTGGTCCTCCACGATTGTAAATTTGACTTTGCAAACGCTAAGGTCGGCTAAACACAGACAAACCATAGAGCAATCACTATAAAAATTCCTAAAGTCTCAACAATCACAAGGTGTACAAGATATGCTTTCCCAAAGAAAGCTGAGAGACAGTTTCTTGGCGTCCTTGAAGAGGGTCTTAGGCACAAGCGGAGGAATCACCCACCTCCCTCCTACACTTTCAACAAGGGTTACCTTCCAAGCTCGTCCATGGTGAACCTGAAATAGCCTTCCGGTTTACTTGTGTATGAACCCTAGATGTCAAGAGACTAGAAGCTACCTTTACTATACCAATAGTCTAGGGGGACAGTCACAAGCCTGATTCGTACGCATTGGCAGGGTAGTTGAGCCCGAAACTCTGTCTAGGACAGGATCCCCAGATGCGTAAAAACCTTGGTTTACGTTTCGACAAGGAATCAGAGGATTATCTCCTCAGTCTAATGCCTCCATGCGGCCTCGTGCTTAACTACCGTTTGAGACAAGCTTCCCAGATACTCTCGATAAAGAGAAGGATTTACCTATTGAATGGCCCACTATGTCTGAATTTAAGTACTTATGGGGAATTTACACTTCCTATCCCACAAGTCTAGCCTAAGCTAGTAGGTGTATGGCCCTATAAAACAAAAATTACTAATAAATTTTAATTATAGCGTTCATTTTAAGGGCTGTTTTTACTCAAAAGGCAAGTGGAGTGAAAGACTATGATATTATTGACTTGATAAGAAATGTAAAAAACAGGTGTATAAATCAATTTCAAAGCAAATGATCACTACTTAAAACAAGCTTCTCTTTTTCTTTTTTTTTGTAAATATAAACTAATGAAAATGCAACTATGGAAGAGAAAACTAAGACTTATTTTTTGTAATTTTTGAGATTTTATTTAAAAATTGAAAGTAAAACTACCATATGCAATTCAAATGCAAAATGTTTCCAATGTTTTTCTTTTCACTTTTTAAATTCCTCAAAGATTACTAATGCACCTAAATGCAAAATTCTTGAGTATGCTTGAATAATCTAACTATATAAAGTGAGCAAAATGAAGTAAAGCAGATTTATAAAAACTAAAAATCAACCACCTAAGGAAGACTTGGAACACACCCAGCTAGGAAGATACAATGAATGGAAATCACTGAAATCAATCAAGGCAAGTGACAAACCAGCACTATTCAGAAATATAATGGTATATACGGTATCTAGAACCCTGTTCACTGATTCAGACAACCAACACTTGGACCTATTACCCAACAGGTAAATCCACTTCAAAATGCTAAAAGAAAGACAATCCAACCAATAAAAACCCAAGGGCTTAACAAAAAGCACGAAGTATGGTTAACAGGGCAATCAAACCTACAGTGTAATGCTAGTACTGAAGACCACGAAGCAAGACAAAATCCACAGAGGGACAGGGACAAGCAACCCAACCCCCAAAATTTTGTTGCTCAGACTTGTACGCGACTGTTCATAAGAGCAACCCGCGTACTGTACACGACTATCTAATACAACAACCCACGTACGTCGACCTCTGTATGCGACTGTGTAGCATAGCAACCCGCGTACAAGAGTATAATTTTTCAACAAAAAGAAAAATCACAAAGGTCTTCAAACAACACTACAAGTATGAACCAAGACTAGACACCACACACTGAATCAAAGCAAAGACTAGGCGCAGATCTACAGAGTTAACCCACAGCAGGCTGGGTTCCCCAGTGGAGTCGCCAGTTCTGTTGTTGAGGAATAAACACCCTTGTAATCTAGGGTCTAGGGTTACCAACTTACTTCTAAAACTTGCAGACAATTAGCTTTAGCTAATTACAGAAAGGAAATAGGAAGAAATATTGGACTCACTCGATTACCGACGGTTGATCCAAGCTTGATCTTCTTTCGCTCTGCTTCTCTCCAAAGCTTTCAGGGATGCACCTCCTTCACCTGTAAAGAGCAAATTCTCCAAGTACAATCTTATACATGTATCTATGACAGGTTAGGCAAACAATATATATAGTGCTTAATCAAATATATTAATCAACCATAATACGTGAAAGAGACTCAACACAATGTTGGAAGAAGAATTCTCTTTATTAACAATCAGTGAATGAGATAAGTGTACAACCCAACGCCTGAGACAAGGACTCCTCTGCAACCAAAGGATTCTGAATTCTGCTGCTCCAAGACTTCTAAAGATATACCACCAGCATAACTTTGCTCTCCAAAATTAATTGATTAATGCCCTCCCCAAGGCCTTTATTTATACTTTGGGAAATAGAGTGGTTTCGAAGGTTGAGGAGGTTGAGATAGTTGGGGTAGTTAATGATTAGGGCCCAACTAATCTCCATTAATTGTGATTTATATTTTTTAATGTTGAATGGAGATGTACGCGACTATTAATATAGGCAACCCGTGTATGACACACGAGTTGCTTAAAGGAAACCCGCGTATGGATCTGTACACAGGTTGTAATGGAGATAGTCACGTACAGTACGCGAGTTGTCAACAGGAATAGTCGCGTACGTATGCGAGTTTCAATGAAGATAGTCGCTTATGGCAATCAACACTTAGAAAAGTAATATGGCAAGCTGATTGAAGGATAAATGCATCTCATGTCATGCCCATCTATAGTGTTTAGGCAAACTTCAATCCTACAATGTCCTTTTGTGTACCAACATAGGGAATGTAGGCACTCGGACGGAGAAGTGCCATTTGGGATGATAACAATTATGCAGCAAATACAATTGCCCACAAAATCTTGAGAGCTGGTTACTATTAGCCCACTATTTTTTCAGATGCCCACAAGCATGTCAAGTGTTGCCAGGAGTGTCAGCTTTTCACTGGGAAGCAGAAGTTGGTTGCTCTTCCCCTTACTTCGGTTGTGGTCGTTGCCCCTTTTCAGCAATGGGGGCTTGATTTTATTGGCAAATTTAAGGATAACTCTAGCAATGGTTTTTGCTGGATTCTTACAGCAACCGATTATTTCACCAAGTGGGTAGAGGCTATACCCACTAAGACTTCCACTGAGAAAGTTGTTAGAGATTTCATCGAGGAAAGAATCATCACCAGATTTGGAACTCCCCTTAAGATAACAACCGATAATGCCAAAGCTTTTAGTTCCGAAAAAATGAATGACTTATGTTTTAAATATGGCATTATCCTATCCCATTCTTCAGATTACTATCCACAGGGCAATGGACTTGCTGAGTCTACTAATAAAAATTTGATGACTATCCTTGAGAAAACTGTGGGGGATAATAAAAGATCATGGGATAGCAAGATTAAGTATGCTGTATGGGCATATAGGATCACTATGAAGAACTCAACTGGGAAGTCCCCTTTTGAGCTAGTGTATGGACTCATAGCCACCCTTTCGGTTAGCATGCAGATTCCTATATTCAAGATGTTAAGTGAGTATGGCATAGAGCAGAGGATCAATCAGATCATAGAGTTGGATGAATCTCGAAGAGCTGCCCTTGCTCAGTCACTCAGACATCAAGAAAGCATGAAGGACACTTTTGATAAGTCAGCCAGGCCGAGAGCTTTCCAAATAGGAGATACTATTCTCTTATGGGATAAGAGAAGGGAGAAGCCTAGGAAGCATGGAAAATTTGACAGCCTTTGGAAAGGCCCGTTTATCATCCGCAACACGGCTGGCACCAATTCTTTTCTTCTTAACACCATGGATGGAGAAATATTAAACCTGCCCATGAATGGCCAACACTTGAAGCCCTTTTATCGAAACAACCTCTAAGATGACCAAGGGGTCATCCCAGGGCTTTTTTAAACCCATCCTTGTTGTATTTTTGTGTACTTTATTTTTTGTATCATATGTTATGTATCATATCCATGTAGAATGTTGTATCAAAATTTCTTATATTAGCATTTGTATTATATTTTCACTTATATACATGCTAAAAAGAAAAGTTTATTTCATGTGCTTTACTTCGAAAAAGGCAAAAATATTTTTCTGGTATTTCATCATGGCATATTTTTTATCATATACATGGGATTGAGACACTTTTGTTTACATGCAGGTACCAGAGATTCCTAGATTCTCAGGCACTCTTTTTTATCAATAGATCAAGCAAGTACCTGTCCCACAGTTGGAGCCAGATGTTACCAACTTTTTTGTACCATAGTTGGGTTACCTGAGGAGCTGCCGGTTGACAAACATGTCCAATGTTTGATTCCAGTGTATCAATTGATCCGTCTTCATGTCTAGCCAATATTAGCTAGCTAGTTTTTCATTTGGATAATTTTGACCATGGCCCCGCGGGGTTTGTAATAAAATGTGCTAGTAGGGTGTTTTGAGTGGTTCGGTCTCCTAAGACGTAGAGTTTCAACTAAGGTATTCCAGGGAGCTTTTTGCCCTTGACAATTATGCTTTGCCTATAGCCGAGTATAATTAACGAGGTTTTCTCCCGCTTCCTCCAACGCTGGAATGCCCGATTTTGAATTCTGGGCCTTGGGGGGTTATTAGAGCCCAACTAAGTGAATATAAACCTACTAGGCATTATTAAAATAGAGCATGGTCATGTCCTAAGTCAATAGGACCATCAATAATTTTTCGAAATTTTTTTACCGGACGCGTTAAACAATTATTTTTTAATTTTTTAATTATTTCTCCAAGTTTTTGATTAATTTTTCCATAAATTAAATGGAAAAATCCCGTTTGTAATAAGTTAGTAATTCGGACCCTGAATTCAGTGATTGAAAGCTCTAACCTTAAGCCAAAAATCATTCTTGATCGGCTAGCCAGTCAGATCCAACTTTCAGATCATCAATCGGACACATAATGCACATTTTCTCGAAAAAAGTCATTTTTGGGGAAATTTTGATTTTTTATTAAAAAATGATTATTTTGGAGAAAATTCAAAACTCTCCAAATTAATCGAAATTCAGTGAAATGAAATGCAGAGTGACATGTCAATGGGCATTTATGATGATTGGAGTTATCATAACTCAGCTTCAGTCAGCATTCAGTGAGCAATAAAGATATATTCAGTTAACGGACTTGTCATCTTCAGCTAAACTCCTGAATTGGATGAGATGGAGAGCACTCATTGGTTTGATGATTTGATCGAGGCAGAGACTGATGATTACATTATGATCTACCGGCAGTGGCTCCTCCAGACCTAGCAGCGACTCTTCCTTACCTAGCTCACGCCTCCCTTAGCCAGATCATGCCCCTCTCTCATGCTCACGCCCTCTCTCTCCAATAGGGGCGTCATCACACGTGTGGGCTCAGTCTGGGCTTGGTTTTCACTCTTTAGGGTTGGAGTGGGGGCGCCCTGCCTAGGTGGATCCCTCCCCTCACTCTTACCTCATCTTCTCCAGGTTTGGTCTTTTAGTGGTGTGCCAGGCCGGTTAGGTCTGGTTTTTGGGTTTTAGGGTTTTGGGTTCTTCTTTCATTGTATAAATAGAGGCTTCTTTAGCTCTATTGGGATGGAACTTTTGGGTTAAAATTACTCTGAGAAAATTGTATCAAGCATTTTGCTTTGGCTTTGTTAATAAAGATATTCGACTTTGGAGGTCTATGGGCTTTTGATTGTGCTGGATTCCTCATGGTTGAGGTGATATTGTCTCTAACTCATTTCATTTAAATACTTGTATGTGATTAAATATTTTGCTAGCTCAAGAAGGCAATTGTTGGCACAGTAGAATAGCCATTTGTAGCTTCAATTTGGTTATTTATGCAAAGTAAATCGATATTTTGATGGACATGAGTAGTAAGTAATACAAAATGTTGATATTGATTTGATTTGCCTAACATACTAGCATATATTTTGTCTCACTTCTTGTTTTAAGTTTTGATGTGGTTTAGGCTTCACATATTGTAGAAGGGTGTGAGCTCAGCTGCTTCTATCCCATGCTTCAAAACAACCATTTGAATCTAACATTTTTAATTGCAGGACCTACAGTGTTCGTCATCTTTTGCTTAAAAAAGAAAGCTGGGAATAACTCTCTCTCTCTTGTGTTCCATCCACAAGTTAATGTTTTTTTGGTTACCGGTCACTTAGGAAGCCCTAGTTTACTTTTTTCAATCCTTAGGCTTCCTTCCCATTGCCTTGTTTGGCTTGCCTTTACTTTTTCTTCTTCTCTGCCCTCTTTTCACTTTAGTTTGCAGCCCCTTTTCTTCACTTTGGACAGCCCTCTTTTGCCCTAGTTTTCGCCCCTTTTCTTCACTTTGGACAGCTCTCTCTTTCTTCTTTTTGGACAGCCTTCTTTTTACTGTTCGCTGCCCTCTTTTTTACTGTTTTACAACCCTCTTTTTGCCTTTGGACAGGCCTTTTTTTCACCTTTAGGACAACCCTCTTTTTCACCTTTTCTCTCTCCCTTTTCTTGGCTTTTCTCCTCTCTCTTTTCTCTTTTTTCACCGCTGGTTTTTACCCTCTTTTTCGAGAATTTAGTTTGTAGTTTGTCTTTAAAGTTTTGACTAATGCATAACGTTTGAACTGTTTAAAGCTTTTATTTGCAGGAGGAATCGAGAAAAGCCCAAAGGCTAAAAGCAAGCAAGAGAGCAAGCAAGAAGAACAAAAAAAACAATTTTCCCTCTTCTTCCATCCCTTTGTTTCCCTGTTCTTCCAAGAGAAGGAAAAGAACAAGTCATCAAAAAATTGTAAAATTAATAAAAAGCGAGTGGGATTACGGCTCCCACACCCTTCTTCCCCCATTTGGGGGAAGCCTGTATCGTCTCATTGTCATGCTTTTCATTTTTTGTTTAAAATTGCTAATGGTAGAATAACATAGGATAATTACATAATCTTAGTTAAGTAGTGCATGTTTGATTAATTTATTGTTCATAGAAAATGAGTTAAAAATATTATTTTGATTGTTTAAATTGAATGTGGCATATTTCTTACTGTATACTTACCCCCTTGCTTTCCCGATTAGGGCCCTAAAAAGCCTGAAAGAGACTCTTGGGTAGTTAGATTGTTATTGTTTTATTTCTTTCATTCATGTTTAAACAAATTAAGTAAGACTCTTGAACTTGTAGTAACACAAGTCAAGAGCACTCTCTATCAGAGAACATTCATAGAATTGCATACCCCTGCATTAGGCATCTTAGATTAGCTAAGTCTCTTGAACCATTGTCATAAGACGGGGTCAAGAGCGCTCTCTGTCGGAGAGTACTAATTAACTGATTCAATAAAACTTGCAACACACACCCCTTAATTAATTGACTTTGTCCCCTCCTTGCCGGAGTATGCTCTGACTGATCTCAGATCGGAGTACCCAGAAACGGCACTGGATCTTTAACCCTGCAAGAATAACTTAATAAAATTTAACACCCCGCAACCAATGCACCGACGTTGTAGGGAATTTTCCAAAGTACTTCCTAGTAGAGGTGCCGGAACCCTGTTGTCTAAGCTTCTTAGCTAGCTAGTCAATCTTTGCGATGCCAGCCTGGGATACTGGGCGGGCCCGACATGCCTTCAACGGAGTGAACTTAGAAGATTCTCCTGGCGTTTGACAAATCTTCATTGACACCTTAATCAAGAGCACATAAAATCCTTAAAACCTACCAAGAGCACTCGCATCACCTAACATTCACTAGTTTGATTTCTAGACTTGTGTTTAATTCTCTTGCGCATTTTAGCATCATTGACTCCATAAGGAACTGGTCCTTTTTTAATTTGCATAATTATATTATCTGATCAATTGTCTATGGTTTATTATAATTTCTTTCTCTGAATGCACAATTAAAGTCTGGAATCATTGTTTATTTGTTAATCTCTTGTTAGCAACGTGGATTGCTTTTGATTAAGTGTCATACTCATAATAAATAATCACTTCTAATCATAATAACTCCTAAATAACACCCATGCGGATCCGCAACTAATTAAAACACTTTAACCACATTGAGCCTTAGAAAACTCTTTGTTAGGGACTACCCCCCTTGGCTTCGTTAGGAGTTAGCCTAAACGGAGGAGCTAGGAGTAGGTGATAGTACTTAGCTCTATGCTTTCCCCCAAGGTCACACCTCTCCCTCTTTCCTAAGTGAGGAGACAACTTTCAGAGGATTTCTGCTGCTGGTGTGCAATCGGCAAACAACACGCCCCATGGGGGGCTTTCCTCACTGACCGAGCCAAGATAAAATAATCCGGACAACTGCTTACTGAAAATTGTTGAGGGAATGTCCGGGATGTTGAGACACATCATCTGCCAAAATTCCAAGCCATTTCCTTGACCTAGGTGGCCAAATCGCTTTTTTCAGTGAAATTCCTAATTCATTTTTGCTGGTACAATCTCTGGAAAATGATAAAATCATCATAACTCTGTCCAGGATGAGAACTGGGGCAAACTGACTGCTTTGGATGATCTGGAGACATAGAAGAATGGTATAAGTAACTACTCATACCCCTTGGAACACTGCACTGCCCTAGCAGGGCCCGACATACTTCCATCTATAATAAAATTTGATCATTTGGCCAATAATAAAGTGATAATAATCACTGATCAAAAGATCTGGGGCCAAACTCTCAAAACTAAAACCACAATATTGGTCCTGGGCATGTCTGGAACAAATATAGACCATGTTGTTTTCTGAGTCGCTGCCTTGGGAAACGTGCTTGACTTGGTCAAACTAGGTAGACTAGGTCAAAGTACCCAAACTGAAAGTGAGATACCATGTCCATATGATCCTGTAAGCATCAAGGGTAAGAAATGCTCCAATGGTGTATGTCAAAACTAAGCTTAAGTCAAGTTATTCATAATCATGGTGACAATAATAATAATGAGAAGAAGAAGATATACCTGTGCTTCTGAAAGATCATGGAACATTTTGGAAATCTGCTTGTTCATGCCATACTTACAAAGGGTAAACAATGTGCTACTGCTAGGTGAGGATGGGAAGCAAAGGCTAAGGTAAAGGGTGATGACTTTTGACTATCTTTGACTTTGTGATCTCTCTGAATGACAACCAATATACTCAACCAAAGTGACATATACATGACAGATAACAATAGGGTATGGAGGCGTCTCACAAATGGATAAAGTACTTGGGCTTGTTTCCTTCAGACTCGAGCAAGTTTTCCTTTGCACTACTTTGCAATACAGATCAACCTTCAAAGGCAGCTGCCCTGGAAGCCTTTTGGGCTCCAGTACTGACAAAGACACAACCTTTGCAGGCTAGTCTCACCCTGTTGCCCTGTGGGGGCAAATGAGCCAAACACTATACAAAGAGTGAGTGCTCATCCTTTGACCATTAACCTTTTATCAATACATTTCACATTTCACATAAGATAGTAGCCAGCCTACAAAAGCAGGTGCCTTGGAAAGCCTTCTAGGCTCCAGTAAATGACTAAGCCCTAGCCCCGCTGCCAGCGAGCAGTTCATAGCCTCGACAGGATTTCCTCTCCCTGTTGCCCCTGTGGAGGGCATATGAGCCTTACATTACACAAAGAATGAGTGCTCAACCCCTTGGCCACTGACTACATTTAAAATATTTATACTTTTGCATCCTTTAGATATAGTTTTTATACGTTCCGATGCTTTAGTGTTTAGCAACACTGTTTGGTGGAGCACTTGTTTTGAGAACTGGAGGAGAAATTCCCAGTGAACCCAGCCACACTGGCCAATCCACATACTTCATAGCCAAAGACACATAACAACATGGAGTCTATCATGTACAGGGGTCAAGATGGGGAAAAGTTCTTCAATCTCACAAGTCTCAAACAGTTCGAGTCATGGGATAAAAATCATAAATGGATGAATTGGATCGATGGGGACAAGTGACATATGAGACCAACCTAGCACTAAGGTTTACTATTTGTACAAGCATGGCATGAGCAACAGTGTTCACAGCAAGTTCTTTGATTAGTCATGGGACAAGTTCAAGCGTTAGTACAATATAAGCATAGGTCACCATAATCATCCTAACTTGACAAGCATAGGTGTTTGACATACATCATAGAGAAAAACTGAACCAAAGAAGCATATACCTGATCTCACCATATATACCTGTCTCCAAGTGATAGGGCCCCTCTATATGGTGTGTACCAACTATGATTTGTTGCTCTGCTGAAATGAACTAGGTCATCACCGAAAGCATCTCAATGGACTCCTGAATCTCAGTCGTGGCAAGGAAAATATGATGAACAAGGCTCTGGAATGGCTGAAGTTGTAAAGATCCATGCTAATACCCCATGTGAAAAGTAGCTCGGAATAGAACAAGAGATAAGTTTGTATGCTGCATCATGGCCTAGCCCAACTGCAAATGTATATGTGATAACAATAGGTATTGTGAGTACCTAACTGTGGTAGTCTATGGATTGGTAAAACTGTTATCTTGAATTGGTGAAGGACAAAGCACTAAGACTCTTTATGCACATCGTTCTGATCACTGAGAATTGTTAGGTGTAGTATAATTAATTAAGCTAAAACGCCTAGATTTGCAAATAATTCAGCTAGAACATCTAGATTTGCAAATCTGAGTAACAATTCAGTGAATAACATAACCAATCTTCTCTTAAATCGTCTGAATTTAAGAAAGAACAAAACAAATTCATTGATTGCATGTTAATTTACGCCATAAAATTTAAATCTCTTCTTAGATTATCACTGTGAATGTCTATATGAGTCTGTAAGACAAAAAAAATTTCTTCGGTGCAATCGTGCAGTTGTCATGGGTGACATAAAATCAACCTTAAGATTTATGTTTAGCCTTGACACAGGTGCAGTCAAATGGATCAACAAGAAGCAGCAGGCAATAGCCCTTTTATCAACCGAAGCAAAATATTGAGTAGTAGTGAAAGCAGCACGCAAGGTAGTTTGGTTGAACACCTAAAGGAACTAAGACTAACTTGGACTAGTTATGTGTATTGTATTGCATAAATGAGAAAGGGATAATTTTCTTATGAAGGGTTATAGTGAGGTCGAGTCAATTAAATTTATGAAGGTGGGAAGATAGACCAAGAAATACAATAAAGTGAAATAAAGCATAAAAACACAAAAAAACATAAAGTCTATGTATGTTTATTAATGCCCAAGTCTAATATCTAATTGACAATTATAAACTAAGATTTTCTTTAACACAACTCACTTAACAAATCATGAGGGATGGTGTTAGGTAAGGAGATGTGTCCATCCCTCTCTCCCTCTCTCTCTCTCTCCTTTTTACCGTTGCTACTTGTCAAGTCATAGCCCCTTCTCTTAGTTACATGTATTCACATGTATGCTCACATAATATTAATTTGCTTTTTAGCGATTCCATCACGTTTATGTCATTGAAGTTTATGTCCAACTTAGGAAGTGATGCAGCAGCATTTGACAGGTGTAATGGAGAAATGCACATATATTAGAGGAGACGCAGATTCACTTGAGAGAGAGGTAGATTGATAGGACTTAGTGCACATGGTATGGCCCTATGGGTTTAAACAAACGAGATGATGCATGGACAAGTAGTAAGAAATGATTTACACAACAAGGAGAGAGGCACTTATATGTGTACACAAGAAGCAATGAATGATTAAGGCGTGGAGGATGTTTGTGTGCAGGACAAAAGTGTTGGGAATGCATGATCACATAAAAGAAGAGCGCATAACAAAGTGGGCACCTAAGGTGAATCTGAAGGGCCATCAATGAAACCTGTGCAAGATGGAAGATAAACACCGTTTGGGTTCGAACCAACAAAGCAGCCTAATACAAGATTTACATCATTGAGGAATAAGAAGAGACAAACTAGTACAAAAATAAAGAGGACGCCTTCAAAGAGGATGTGGGCTTTGATTGAATGGAAAACTAAATATAATTGTGGATTGGCCAAAGGCTGTAGGCAGACATAATCCAACACTGGTTTGGCAGTCTTGTGAGGTAGTTGTAGAGAGTCAACCATGTGGCATAAGGGACTGTTGTTGTGTCATGTAACTTGTAATCTAGATTTCTATTCTATTATTGAGTAAGATGAAAGGCTTCCCCTTATCATTCTGTAATTGTTTCTATGGTGTTCATGTCTATGTTTATGAGTGTTTTCCCTCCAATTGATGTTGTTTGTTCTAATTGATTGAACACAAATGAACCTGTCTATTCCTCTGCAAGACCCGTGTTTTTGGGCACATGGTGCCCACTGCTTTGTCAAGAAGGAAAATATATCCCAAGTAAGCTAATTACATTGTGTAGTGGGGGCTTGGCCATGGACTCCCTAGCTTGACATCCAAACAAAATATCCAGGTCTGCACAATATTTACACATTAGATTATGTGTACGACATGGGTTGCAAAATAGGCTATAACACTTTGGTGTTGGAGGAGGGAAGTGGGAGGCATTCCCATCTTGTGGTACATCTCCCTTGGCTACGGGGGTCACAAACTGTACTTTCCTCATATACTATAAATCAGTTTTTCCTATCTTATTGCATTTGACTATTGTTGTTGTTAGTATGGTTGTATCCTTTCTCTCTCTTTCTTTTCTCGGATGTTTCATTTTACATTTTCCATGGATGCCACATAGACAAGTAGTAAGAAAGGATGGGCACAACAAGGAGAGAAGAAATTATATGTGCACACAAGAAGCAACAAATGATTAAGGCATGCAGAATGCTTGTGTATAGGATAAAAGAGTTGGGTATGCATGAGTACATAAAACTTAAAAGAAGAGCGCATGACAAAGCGGGAACCTAAGGTGAACCTGAAGGGTCATCAATGAAACATGTGCAAGATGGAAGATATACACTGTTTGGGTTTGAACCAAGAGAGCAATCTATTACAAGATTTACATCATTGAGGAATATGAAGAAACAAACTAGTACAAAAGTAAAGAGAACACCTTCTAAGAGGATGTAGACTTTGACTGAATGGAAAATTAAATGTAATTACTAATTATGGATTGGCTGAAGGCCATAGGAAGACATAAGCCAACACTGGTTTGGAAGTCTTGTGAGGTAGTTGTAGAAAGTCAACCATGTGCCATAAGGGATTATTGTGTGCCACTGTAACTTGTAATCTAGATTTCTATTATTTTATTGAGTAAGATGAAGTGCTTCCCCTTATCATTGTGTAACTGTTTCTATGGTGTCTATTCTATGCTTATGAGTTTTCCTTCGAATTGATGTTGTTTGTTTTAACTTCTAACTGATTGAACACAAATGGATCTGTCTATTCTGTTGCAAGACCTGTGTTTTTGGGCCCATGGCGCCCACTGATTTGTCAGGAAGGAAAATATATCCTAATTAAGATAATTACATTTTGTAGTGGGGCCTTGGCCATGGGCTCCCACTTGGAACCTTCACAGTGTACATTGTGGACAAATTTACATCATGTGGTGTTTTTGCACCGAGAGTAGCGAGGTTCTCTATAGCCCAGTCTATGGGAGATGTTGTCACCTAATATAATGTAACATTATGTAATGTTGCTAAATATAAAAAGTAATTAAAAAAAATTATGTCGGCTCATAAAATATAAAATAATAAAAAATTCCATGTCTGCTCATATTATAAAAAAAATAAAACCAACATAGATCCATCTTAAGTCTGCATCTATGAAGCACCAAGAGGGATTAAATTTCTTGTGTAAATTTTTTCTGGACATGAACAAAATTTAATATAAAAAAATTACACCTCGAGAAATTGTATTCCTCTTGGTACTTGATAGATACGGATTTAAGACGGATCTATGCTGGTCTATACAAATCCGACCTAGCTTGACATCCAAACAAAATACCCACGCATGCACAAATATTTACACATTAGATTATGTTTAGGACATGGGTTGCGAAATGGGCTATTACACCCCGGTGTTGGATGAGGGATGTTGGAGGCATTCCCATCTTGTGGTTCATCTCTGTGGGCTACGAGGGTCACAAACTGTAATTTCCTCATATACTATAAATCAGTTTTACCTATCCTACTTCATTCGTCTTTTGTTGTTGT
>LPNX010141530.1:449193-486693 GCA_001517045.1 Pseudotsuga menziesii
TATACTTTAAATTTTATAAGTTGTTCTGGTTCCTTTTATGTTTACCGATCAAAGCTTTCACAGTTTTTATTGAGGTGCATTTTAAAATTTAACATGCATTGTAGAGATATTTTCTAGTAACATCAATCTCAATTTATGCATTTGTTAGAAAGTTTTTTTTCATTTACGAGTAATGATTTTTGACATCTAATATACAAGATAAGCTTGCTATTTTCTTTGAGGTGGATAATAATATGGAAGGCACTAGACAGGTGGAATGGTATTTCTTAATTTTCATACATAAACTTTCTGGAAAAGAACAGAAACTACATGGTATGATAGTACTGTCTCAAAAGCACTCACCTCTTTGTGTTTGTGTATTGTTGCTTAAGCCCATTGGGGACTATCAAACATATATGAGAAAGTTGTCAGCTCTCATTTTCTATCTATGTTGTATAAATTGAATCTTGATATGGGTTTGTTCTAGAGGGTTTTACGAGGTTTTTGTTTTAAATTTATAGCATTTGAGGTTAGCTTAGATATGCCTTATGCCAATGAGCACTTTCAAAACATCTTAATATTTTATTGGTGCATTGATATGGACCCATCATATGTTGTATATCTCTTTGCATCTAAATTATCTCCATTTATAATTGATCTCTTTGCATGTAAAATGAGTGTCACATTGAAAGTATAATTTGAAAGTAGCTGAGAGGTCCTTTATCAATCAAGGACCCCATTTCCCAATACAAACATTATAATTGAAACAGTTTCTCAGTGTCCTTGAGCAAGTTCAATGTCTGCAATTCTTCTATTTTTAATGTGTATGATTTTCATTATAAAAGTGCTTTCAATCATTTCACCTTGCTTAGTTTGTGTGCATAACATTTTACTCAAAGCTTTAATGATCTGGAAAACCATACATGCATTCTATTCCATACATTTACTAACATCATGATGATATGTCAGTTTTTCCACTAACATCATGATATTTGTCCCTGGATCACAAAAAGTGGCATCCATATACTTGCGAAGTGCTACTGCTAACTATACAGTCCCACATTTATAGCATTATGCAGTCTAAATTGCAGGTAGCTTCACATCTATTGATTGTTGTAGATTTCAATATAGTAATCTCAGTTGATCCTTATCAAAATTTTCACAACATCAAGTTGCCTCTTGTTCCTCAAACCTACAGATTTCCAGTGATTTCAATCATTTTAAGTCAAGTTCAACCCATAATTTCTAGCATCTTTCTGATTTGACTGCCGATGATCTCCAGTTTTTTTATCAAAGGGGAATGCTGGCATGCCTCTCAACTACTACTGGGGATTCCAAAGCATGCCTCTCAACTACTATTGGGGGTTCCAAATCAGTGCCTACAAGGGGGTGAATGGTGGGGGCAAATTGCTTGAAAAAATCTTTGAAACGTGTGTGTGTACATTGCTTATTAATCTTTCTAAGACTAATTTCAAATTTCTGTCCTATATACAGTTTATATCATGTCAGATGGTTATGCATGGATGTTTGGGTTCACCTATTTGAAACTCAAATTGTCTAATTATTTGCACTATAGCATATATTTATGTCAGATGGCGATGCATGGATGTTTGGTTTCACCTATTTGAATTTCAAATTGTGTATAATTGTTTGTACTATAGCATATATTTTTGACTAATTATGTTTCATTCTTTTAAAAGTACTATTTTTTTGTTATTATCTATATTTTTCTGTATTCTTAAGGGTGGGGTGAGGATCCGCTCTAGCCTGACTTTGTCGTCCAGTTTGCTACACTCTAAAATTTATGAGGTCTCTGCAGCCATCCCTTCTTGACATATTTTTATGCCTTCGCATTTAATTTTTGAGGCAACATTTGATTAAGCTTTTGCATTTTTAATTATTTTTGTTTGCAATAATGAAATTTTAGAATTAAACAATGACAACTGCAAATGCCTAAGACTAGTACTTTGAGACAATAGCGTAACATTATAATGTGTGTCACTACACTAAAATTTATAGAAATTTTACAATTACAAGTTTACAAATTCAATACAAAAATTAAAATGTAACAAAAGGCTGACTGTGCTCTGTTCACTGTTGAAGGTTGTGGCCTGTAGAATTTCGCTCTGCTCTGGCCACTGTTGTAACATGCACCTTGTAGATTGTTGTTATTACGAAATGATACTAGTTATGAGTAGTACTAAAACCGTGGTTTGGTCTCTGAGAAAAACCCTGATAAAAAATTAAAATTAAAACCATGATTTGTGGTCTAGTCATTGGTCTGTGACTAGGGTTGTAGCCTATAGCCCTAAGCTGCTGCTGTTGAAGTCTTTAACCTTGTGACTTGTAGCTACTAGAGGCCATTGTCAAACCCTTCAAAGTTCATACTTGTAGCAAGTGTTGTCAAACCCTATGGGCCTATAGCCTTGACATTGGGTATGTGAAGAGAGGGAATGCAGTGTGATTCAGCTTTGGGTCTATAACTTTGTGCAAGGAATGGATGGGAGCGTTTCTTTTGTGTGATGAACAATGGAATGCTTAGAGGAATGAATGGGTCTTTGAGAGGTGAGAGCTTAGAGAATGGAATGCTACATGGCTGGAGGAAGAATGGAATGCAGCAAGTCAGATCAGACTTAGGATTTAATAATGAATTTATTCAAATTCGAGTTCATCTTGAAGTTTACCTAAAATTTCAGCGAACTTCAACAAGTTTATTTGTAATTGCTTGAAGTTTGGCGAATTTCAAACTTGAACCTTGAAGTTCACCAAACCTGGTGACTTTGTGTACAATACATACTTTTTAAGTTTTTTCATTCTCATTCACAATGGTTTCATTTGTCAGAATACATTGTATGACATGGATTAAGATGCAGTCTATTTTATGGATCAAGAGATTGTGTTAGATGCACATGTTTTAAGTGGTTGTTTTTTTAACATTACTACTGCTAGTACCTTAGATGCTTAAGTCGAAGCTAGTCAGGTTGTTGCCAATTTGAGATATGGGTAAAATATGGAAGTGTAACAAATTGATATTTATTTTTGTATGATTCTATTAGTTTAGCCAATTGTCATAAATGAATTACCACTTCTATCTATAATGAAAAATCCAGGTGCTACAGTCAAGGGTGTAATTTGTCCAATCATCCAACTTTCTCGCAAATATAGCTTATGCACAAGATGCTGGAATTTATGGCTTAGAACAGAAGTACGCTAAGCTGACTCAACGCACAGATCCCTTTTAAATCAATACAAACCAGAATACAGTCATAAGGGAATATGTCTAGTTTTTATTAATCATAATATAATACATGTACAGAATACAGTATGTGCTTGAAATTTGAATGCTCCAGTCAGCTCTAAAGTCAACTTGCTAGTACTGACAACTTTTAAATCATTGGCTAATCTGATGCTAGTGGTTGCCATGCTATCTATTTATTCCCTACACTGGCTGATTGTCCAACGTCCTCAAACTCTTCAGTTCCCTACACATTGATTCATCATGTATTTTTGTGTCTTCAGTTTCACATAGTGATTCAGATTTGCCCCTAATGATTCATCTTCCCTCATGTGATCTTTGATCTTCCTTTAGTGTGCTGACTGACATGCACACTTGCTATGCTTCTCATGTGCATTTTCTATCATTCTTGTACTAATGCTATCATCCTCACTTTGCTTCACCCTTCATGAGCTTTAACTTCTGCTCCTGAACTACCATGATTTTCTCTTGTCATGCCTGCACTTTAATTCTTGTTGTGCTTGGTTTCTGTCATGGACTTTGTTTGATCATGCTTTCCTCTCTTTGTTGCCTGTGGTGCTTTTTCTGATGTCACAGTTTCCTCTTGTGCTTTCTTGGTGTGTTCCCATACTTAATATTTTCATGGATGCTCCATCACTGGGCTACTGGTCTCTTTTCACTGAAGATCATCTTAGTGGTCAAGGATAGGCTCTGGATATTTAAATAGTATGGACTTTGTCCCTGACTTTGATAGACATTATTACGATTGAGTATTTGTTTCCTATTTTTCACCAGAAAGCCTATATTGTTGCTCTATATTGATGAATTTGGAATTTGACACGTCTTAAGATGCCTGTAAAACATGTGTCTGAAATTTACTGGTGTCTCCCACTGATAATGAAAAATGAAATCTAGGATATATCTTCACATTCCAGGGCTTGCAATAAGATTCATTTGGAATTGTAATTTGTTTTTCTTATGGCCTAATTTAGAAAGAGATATAATGGCAGGTTTTATTGGATCATGGTCTGGTTTTCCATAAAGGAGAATCAGCGATTTACAGAAGACAATGATTTTGATTCAGCAGAATTTTAATAGTTAGATTTTATATTCCATTTTATTTTGGATATTGTACTTTTGAAATAATTGTCCTGCATGGCACAGGAATTCAACAAGAAATCAAATTCTTTATATACAATCTTGCGGAGCAGCAAACTTGCTGGAAGCCAACGGGCACCTTTTCTGCGACAGTTCCTGCTTCGTCTAAATTACAACTCTTTCTTTGAGGTGATACTGTCTTCTTAGAGTTCCTATATTAGAGCACTGGTGTATAAAAATTGGCGACAGTTTTTTTAAACAATATTCAGTGATCCAGTACAAAGTTTTCTCATAATAGATTCAGAGTTGTTTTGTGATAAAAATTGGGTATGGTGAACAGGCTACAGCAAGAGGTGCACTAAATGTTGTAAGAGCACGTCCAAGTCTGTCAGCTGCACATTAAAGGTAAATTTATAGAATTGTCTTTTGTCCATTGTCATGGTCTAAGAGGTGCAATTGTCATTATTCAATACTGTTTTCTTAAACTGATTTAATGATGTTCCATGCACAGATGAAATGTGCTCTTATTGGCAATAAATGGAGAGTTTTTACCGAAGATTTTATTGTAGAAAAGTGCTGATTCAGTGCTTCTATTTGTTTCTTCTTTGGAGAATGGTGCAGCTAACTTCACTAATTTAATATTTTATCAGTTTATCTATTTCTTTTATTATGTAATGCTACTTCATTCTAAAGTTATTCTATTTTAAACATTAAATGCTATTGCATGCCGTATCTGAAGGGAAAGGAGCCAAGATGTAGTGGGAAGTGTGAGAAGTAATCGGTTTTCTTGTGCCTGTGAAGGTTGAGTTTTAAAGTGGATATCCATCTCACGCATAATGCTGGTTTGAGTTCCTTGATAATGTTGATAGTAGGCTTCTAGTTTTCATTTAATTTTAAGCAATCTTCCTTATTTAGGTTCGTGGCTCTCCTTTCATTTTTTGGTGGTCAATTTTGCAATCCCCCGGATATTTTTACTATCCATGTGGTGTCTAGTTTGAAGTGAGTGTTGTGTGAATACCAAATTTTTTACTTCATATGTTTATATTGGCTTTATGTTTATTATCTTCAATGAATTTAATTTTTAGTTGACTTGCAAAGCATGGAATATAACTTTAGCTGACTTTTGAACACTCTTATTCATGATTTTGATTGGATTGGTTGCCAACAGAGCTTTCTTGGCTCGAGGTGAGTCAAACTCAGGTTTATCAAGTTTGAAACAAGTAGTCTAAGAGTTTTAATTTGATTGACCATTCACCAAATTTTCTACAAAACCCCCCAGACCCCCCAAAATTGTATTTCTTTATATTTTGTAGTTGTTGAGTTTTGCCCAATTGAAGCAACTTGACTCTTTTGCATGGCCATGATTTTTTTCGATCAAGTTCCAAACTTTGACCCAACTATTGTAAGTTAAACCACAAGAGTGGTATTTCATAAATGTTGAGATAGGAGAGGACCTAGAAGGATTTTAATAGATCTAATAAAGTTTGTAAGGTTGATGGGAAGGGTGAAGACAATGTCTATGTTTTTCTTATTGAACCTCTGTAATATTTTGTAACCATGGATGAAGGGCAGAGAGGATAGTGTTACTGGGGGTGAGAGAGGTTGGTGTAAGGTGATTGAGAGAAGCACTGCAAAAGTTTTTTTAGACTTATAATGACAAATTGTTGTGAATAGTGGAGGTAAAGTAGGATTTTTTGTATCAAATTATTCTCTAGGGAATCAACCAGAGTTTATATAAACTTCAATTTTGACTAAAACATACATTTTCACATTGAAATTACAAACTTGTATCCAAATCACAAATTGTTCAAACCAAAAACTCTTAAAATACATGGTCTACGCATTCATTTTTTTGGTAGAATATAAATTCCTTGTAGATCCTCAAATAAATATTCAATTATACTGATTATAGTCCATATTTGTTTATTCCCTAGAGGCTCAACTACAAATCATTCTAAATAGTTTTCATGATCTTCCTATGTTCTAACACGATTATTTATATAACATTTATTCCTGAACTTTAATATCTGTGTTCATTTTGCGTCTGCCTTGAATGTAATTTCCATTGGTAAAAATATTTGTTGAGATTTGATATCTTTTGTATGTATGCTAGAAATAGAATCTTCAAACTGTTACTATAATAATTGGGCTAGTCATCTTTGTCTGAATGGCAAGTTATTTGTGTATGCCAATAAAATATGCTCTCATATTCCATTATTTGGGACATTGGGAGTATTAATTAGATTTTATGTTTGTAGAAGCCCTGCTCAAATTTCGTTCATATATTATCTATCTACAATGCTAAGAAATGTTTGTCCTTTGAGGCCTCTATACCCTCTGGTTATGGGCATCCCAGTGTCTAATTCAATTTGTGTTGTTTGCTAATTGATGTCTGCACATTCCCTAACTATTTGGCTTTCATTTTTTCCCCAAAGAAAAAAATATATTCTTTATTACAGAGAACAAAAAACATGTTTTGCAAGTTCTCAGGGCATGATACAAAAAGGGACTTAAGTCCACTTGAAACTTCATCTTGTCAAAGATAGCATAAGGGGCATGAGAAGATAATCCTTTATAATGTTCCAGAGGCATAGTAGTCCAAAGGAAATTTGAGATCAACATATCACATATTCAAGGAGACATCTATACAATGTATCAATCCTAGATTCAATAGCTTGACCATCTAGGAATTCATCAATAATGACTTGCCCAAAGGAAGAAGTTTAGCATTAGATTTTCATGAACCAAAGAATGCGGCTTTCAATTTGCCCCGAAAGGGAATAATTTGCTACCCTGTAGGTCTACTACATTGCAAAGTGAGTATAAATACGCTTGGGCATTATTTGTTTAATTGCTTCATTTTGCTTCCTACATTAACATTCATTCACACATTCTTCTTGCATTGCCTATTTGAAAAAAAAACACTGAACCTATTCAAATTACTTAGATGCTTCTTTCTTTATCCACGCTGCAATCTCAAGCCTTCCACGTTTTGCTTGTAGGTATTCATGGCCGGTTTCTGTTGATATTTTATCCATTGTTATTGTTGTGCTAATTATTAACTTATATTTTGTCTTGATATCATAGTTTTTGCAACTGTGGGATATTGTGCATTGAAATTATGTATTAAATCATCATTGTCTCATGTATTCTCTAGGCTAGTTAAAGCTTCTTGTTCCGTTAAACATTTTTTATTGAATAAGTGTTGTAAATGAAACCTATCAAACTCTAGTAATTTGTAATCGAGCGTTTCATGATTCTTGGAGTTTGAATTTGGGTTGTAATGTATCTTCAAATATTTTTGTTCCTTAATTTAGTTGAAAGTTGACTTCTTTTAATTACTATAATGTTGCAAATGTAATCCCCCAAAATCAAATGACTTATAATCAAGGGCTCTATGTCTTTTGGGTTTCCAACTTGGGCCATTAATGTGATTGCACTTGAGGGCTTCAATTTGGGTTAATGTCAATTACTAAACCAAAACTCATTGAACTAAATTTTTTATATTAAAAGGCCTATTAAAGCATTTTTGTTAAATGTTATTTCATGTTTGTTTCTCAGAATTTTTACCTTTAATAGAAAATAAGAGAAGAGAGATACCATAACACTGTGTTGATTGTTCCATATCAATGTAATTATATCCATAAATACATTTAGGCTTTGCCTCAATATAAACACACTACCTTATCTCAATCATAACCACTTGAAATGATATCTCAATTGCACTCTAAACTAGGAGCTAATCTAGCTCTCATCCAATAACCTCCTAAAATTACTCAAGAAGGCAATTCCCTTATAGATACATTCTACTCAACAATAACTAATACAATAACATACTATTTGACTAAATATTAGCACATAAGATAAGTATGAATTAACTATTCTAATACTATCCCTTAATGATTGTTTGGCTTGATCAGTGTGATTTTTATTATACTCTAGTATAGTACAATAAATTCTTCATCAAATCTTGAAGATGATCTCACATTGCAGAGTCTTCATTGGTCTAACTTGGTATTTGTATCATGTACCTTGAGCATAAAGTAACTACAAAATTGTTGAAAGTGCATGTAAAGGATCAACCTTACACCAAGATACATGTGTATACAAACATTGTAACCATAGATCTAGTAGGAAGTCCTTCATGTAAATGGTTCACTCAAATACTGGATAAACTCCCTCTCTATGTGCAACCAACTTTGCTAGCAATTTCCAAGAGCTAATCAATGTAACTAATGCTCCTTGCTCTTTGTTGACATCTATTCCTTTAATCATACCTTATTTGATTTTACTCATTTGGTCCAACATCACCCATTTTATAGCTATTGCATGACTCACTCAACGCGTAGCTGTTAACATATGTTTATATCAATGAACTACCTCCCTTTTAGGAAAAAACAATAATGAACATCGAACTTCTAACTATAAGTTTAATGCATGATAACCATTATTGAATATTGAACCATGAGTCCATTAGAACATTACCAAGCCAAGGGTATGCATGCCTAAATAACGTTGAATTTTTAGCTACTTTCATAAACTAGTAATTATGAGTAAATTTAAAAAAAAATCTTATGCATAATTACACATGAAAGTGTCAACTATATTGAGTAGTATGGCATTAATCAATTTCAACAATAAACTAAATAGAGCAGAAAGTAAACACATCACATCACAATAAACATGCACAGCAGACACCATAAATTGCCCTGGGAAAACTCTCTTTCTTTTAGAGGGGAAAAACCCAATAACCTTTCTTATAAAAGATCCAAGAAGAATAAGTATACATCAAATGATCGTGAACATCAAACCCTTAACACATGAGGATATATATAAACAGAGAGACCAAGTACTTATCTTTTCATGTAGGTCATGTAATCACAACATCAGCTTTAACACTTCCAATTGCACTAACCATAGAATTTTTGCCACCATCACGAGTCATATTAGTATTGCCATACTAGATCTGGATATCACATCATAGTGTTGATCATCAAGCCCTGGAATAGCTGTAGAAGTTAGCACCTCTATCTTTTCATCATGTGGTGCCAATCTTTATACACATAAAACCATAATGTTATACAAAAGAGTAATTGTGCCTCCATGCCAGTGAAACCGTAGAGATGATGGCAGCCTGCTAGGGTCTAATTCAACAATAGCCATCAATAGTGGAATAAACACTGATAGATAGTAGGCTGCTTGTGGATGATGATATCCACTTTTTACAAGATACCTCCTGCAATTTATGATACAAACCTTGACCCATTCCATTTGTTGCTTTGAGATTGTTAGACTAATTTTAATGTTGTTGTTAACTGTAATCGAGGTTGTAGTTGATTGTCCAAACCCTAACGATGGTTGGATTGACTTTAGATAAGGCCCTAATCAGAGTTTGATGACTTCGGGTACCTGGTGTAAGCCCTAACATGGTTGTTGAATGTTGATACAACCCCTAATTCGGGCTCGGGTGGGTTGGAGGGTCCCTTAGCAAAATTTGGGTGCCTAGTGTAAGCCCTAACATGGATGTTGAATATTAATACAACCCTTAATTAGGGCTTGAGTGGGTTGGAGGATGCCCTAGCAAAATTCAACCTTCATTATACAAACCTTATAAGACTGTTGACTGCCTCCTATAGACTGATCAAGCTTCAAAACTTAAGGAAATGTTTTGCTGTGATTAAGACAAACAAGCAATGCTCTTGTGGATGCCTTCACGAGATGATCTAGACCCAACGAAGATGAGAGAGGGAAAATACTAGCAGATAAACTTGACGAAATTGATTAGAGATGAAGAAGCCAAGTGTGTGATGTTCAAATGGGAAAGCTTCTTTATTTATAATTCATCATTTAGTGAGATAGGGATTAACAAATCCATAAGTTAAGGAAACCATTCTTAGGGTCTTTTAATCTTTTGATCTTTTTACCTTTTGGTCCTTCAACCTTTTTTATCTTTTAACCTTTTGTGGTCTTTTAATCTTTTTAATCTTTCATTAGTGGATTCTTGGTCCTTCACTAGTGGGCTCTTTGTCCTTCACTCGGGTTCGATAACCATAAGAAGTCATCTTAGACCTTTCTCTTGGTCTATATGGTCCACATGTAAAATCTCAAAGTACTTCATCATAAATAAGCAACTAGATCATTAAAATCTCCTCTTCTAATCTCTCGTGAAGGCTTAGATAATTTTTCTTCTAGGTCCTATTGTTCTTCATGATCAAATGTGCCCTAGAACCCTTGGGGTCTTTCAAGACCTTCTGGCTTTAGTCCTTGTGACTCAACCATTAAGTATTGGTCCTCTTTTCAATGGTCAACTTGTCTTCCAGAATCTTTACCATAAGAAAGGTTTTTTGTTGATGTTATCTCCTTTGGATGAGGAGATCTCATGGCATCAACACCTTGGTCCTTGACCAAGTTCTCATCCCTAGGTTGATGCCAATTCTCCAAAGGAATGGTTTTTGATGTTGCCCAAAAATCAACACTCTTTCTCAGCGAGAGGCATTCTTTGTCAAGCAATTTCCAAATACTTTAACCAGATACATCTCAAAGAAGTAGCTTGAGTCACCACAGTCAAACACATTGATGCATCTCACGTGTCATCAATGTCCTAATAACGGACCGGGAACCTTAGATCTAGGCTGCTTCCATTATCCTAGAGAATGGTATTAGATGTAGTCATTTCTAGACAATGTTATCATATCGTTCTCCCCACTAACAACAAGGTCATATGCTAGTTACTCCATCAAGGGGTGGCTAGTTCCTTAAGGAGGTTCTATAGCTCAACCATCTCAAATGACCAAGGAGAGAAGTACATCACACATGATCTGCTTAGACCCAATCTAGGACTGCTCACATTTATCTACATCAACATCCTGGTTCCTAACTAAGTCTTGGTCCTTGACCATGTTCCTTAGCCCCAAGTTGAAGTTGGCATATGTCAATATCTTGGTAATTGACCAAGTGTCTCAGTCCTCTCAAACTGCATCAAGTTGATAAAAGACAATCAACTTGGTAACTGAGTAAGTGTCTCCTCTCTCCCAAAGAAGGGCTATTAGCCCAAGGCCGAGCTTCAGTCCCAAATTGGAATCAAATTCCTGGTAACTGACCAAGTGCCTCAATTCTCCTAGAGAATGACTCTTAGCCCAAGTATGAGCTTCAGGCCCAGATTGGAATCAAATTCTTGGTAACTGACCAGGTGCTTCCATTCTCCCAGAGAATGCTTCTTAACCCAAGGATGAGCTTCAGTCCCATACTGGAATCAAATTCCTGGTAATCTCGTTGTTTGTCAGAAAGGGTGATCATTTGAAATATGGTAAACCATACCCTTTGGAGCTTATCATTTTTTACTGTTGAACTTCAAGTGAGATATAGGACTTCCTGAAGGTTACCAACATATAAGGATAATAGCTTGACAATCTCCATAGTCTCATTGAATCATTCAAGGGTAACCAATTTTCTGAAAGGTGAGGAAGGTAAGGAGTTATCTATTCCCTCTTTATCCTCTTTCAAGTTCTCCCTTTGAGCACCAAACTCATAAAGGTCAAAAACCATATGGGAGAAGAATCACTCATTGTTATGTAGTACCATGAACTACTTAGTAGTACTATCCATACCAGATCTCATAAAATCCTAACCAAGAGTATTATCTCAGAGGTCTCATCATGCTTCATTTGAGGCTTTGACCAAGCTATCATCATCTTTCTCAAAATGAGAGAAAATTTACAAGTGAACATATTTCATATGCCGAATGCATTCATATATCAAAGCCAAATATATTATCATATTATTGATAGTGCTATTCTCAAACACAAATATATGATCCCAGATCATATAGAGATATGTCCAACCTTGAAAACTATTAAGGACCCTTTTTTTCACATACTAACTCAGTGCATAACTCATACAGGGAATCTGAAAATCCTTACTCATTGTATAACTTTTGTTAGGTAAACCCTAGCTTTTCTTTCCATATAGCACCTTCTGAGGGAAGTCTTTACCACAAATTACTGTGAATGCCAAGGTTCAACTGATATACTACTTCATATCAAGGAACTTTCATTTGATATTCTCAATTTCTGGTCTTTCTGGCGCATACCTAGAAACAAACAAAAATATTCCAATAGATCGTTGATTGTAGGTGTGAAATCAACCATACTAAAGACTTTATGTAAATGGACCCAATGTGCCTTCTTTGAAGCTTCAGAATTTTACCTTGCCAAAAAAGAAAATGTGTTGCAATAAGAACACTCGATTATCTCGTTGTAGTTTTTCCTTGGCTTCTTCTTTTAGTCTTGTCGGCCTTTTCTCTAGAAGATTCAATTTCCATGCAACACCTTGCTTATAGACATTTTGTAGTCCACCATTTGCAGTGCCTTCTAAGAACACTCGATCTTCTATGCTGTTACAAATTTCTAGTGGCCATTTTCTAAGGAAGATCAAATGCCCAATCAAGGATGTTCATCATCTAGTCAACTTGCACACTGCTCCATATTCAAGATCTTTCCTATGTAGGTTAAGGCAAAACATCAGAACTTCGCTCTGATACCATGTTGAATTTTTAGCTACTTTCATAAACTGGTAATCATTAGTATGAATTTAAATAAAAAATTATTTTGCATAATTACGCATGAAAGTGTCAACCATATCAAGGAGTATGACATTAATCAATTTTAATAGTAAACTAAATAGAGCAAAAAATAAACACATTACATCACTATAAATAAACACATCACATCATTATAAGCACACTTCAAATGACAATGAACATTAGACCCTTAACACATGAGGGTATATATAAATAGAGAAAGAAAGTACTTATCTTTTCATGTAGGTCATGTTGTCGCAACATCAACTTTAGCATTTTCAATTGCACAAATTATAAAATTATTCTCACCATTATGAATCATAGTAGTACTTCCATACTAGATCTGGATATCACATCATAGTGCTAATCATTGAACTAGGCTATTTGTAGAAGCTACCACCTATGTCTTTCCTTCACATGGCACCATCTTTTATACACAAAAAGCCATAGTGATATTCCAAAGAGTAATTATGTCTCCATGCTAGTGAAACCCTCTAGACGATGGCAGTCTGCTAGGGTCTAATTCAACAGTGGCCATCAAGAATGCAATAAATATTGATAGATAGTTAGCTGCTTGTAGATGATGATATCAACTTTTTACAAGCTACCTTTTGCAATTTATGATACAAACCCTCACCTTTTCCATTTTCTACTCTAATATTGTTAGATTGATTTTAATGTTGCTATTGACTGTAATAGACATGTCTTTTTCAAAACAGTGTGTTGTTGACTGAACTAAGGTTGTAGTTGACTGTTCAAAACCTAACGGTGGTTGGATTGACTTGAGATAACGCCCTAATCAGAGCTTGATGAATTCAAGTGTCTGGTGTAAGCCCTAACAGGGTTGTTGAATGCCAATACAACCACTAATTAGGGCTTAGGTGGGTTGGAGGATGCCCTAACAGAATTGGGTGCTTCATGTAAGCCGCAACATGGCTATTGAATGCTGATACAACCCCTAATTAGGGCTTGGGTGTGTTGGAGGATGGCTTATCGGAATTCAACCTTCATTAAACAAACTTTACAAGGTTGTCAATTTTCTCCTATAGACTGATCAAGCTTTAAAACTTAAGAAACTTCTTTCTTTTGGTTAATATAAACAAACAATGCTCCTGTGGTTTCCTTCACAAGCTGATCTAGAACTCGCGAAGATGAGAGAGAGAAAATACTAGTAGATAAACCCCACGAAATTGGTTAGAGATGAAGAAGTCAATTGTGTGATGTTCAAATGAGAAAGCTTATCTATTTATAATCCATCATTGAGTGAGATAGGGATTCGCAAATCCATAAGTTAAGGAAACCACTCTTAGGGTGTTTTAATCTTTTGATCTTTTTACCTTCTGGTCCTTTAATCTTTTTGATCGTTTGACTTTTTGTGGTATTTTAAACTTTTTGATCTTTCATTAGTGGATTCTTGGTCCTTCACTAGTGGTCTCTTGGTCCTTCACTAGGGTTCCATAACCATAACAAGTCATCTTAGACTTGCCTCTTGTTCTTTATGGTCCATGAATGCCAACTGAAAGTACATAATCATAAATAAGCAACTAGATCATTATAAACTCCTCTTCTTATCTTTCATGCAAGCTTAGATAAATTTTCTTCTACCTCCTCTTGGTCTTCATGATCAAATGTGCCCTAGAACCCTTATGGTCTTTCAAGACCTTTTGGCTTAAGTCCTTGTGACTCAACCATTAAGTATTGGTCCTCTTTTCAATGGTCAACTTGTCTTCCAGAATCTTCACCATAAGAAAGGTTTTATGTTAATGTTATCTCCTTCGCATGAGGAGATCTCATGTCATCAACATCCTGGTCCTTGACTAGCTTCTTGGCCCAAGGCTAATGCCAATTCTCATAGGGAATGGTTCTCGATGCTGCTAAAAAATCAACAAATAGGGATTACAACTATACACCCAATTTCATTACACAAAATTTTAACCTTGCCCCAAATACCATAGTACCATCATGCTTTCCTTTGCATTCATGCACATAATTGGTGTTCACATCTATGTCTTCAATGGTTTGTAACTTGCAAAATAAAGATATCAAATATTTGAGTGCCTAATTCCAACATGGCAAAATACATGTAACATTAAGTTAGAGTCAATGTTATTTTCCATTGTAGACTTGTACTTGAGAGTTACACCATTTTGACCATTTATCTACAACAAATAGCCGTTCTCTGTTTTGAGGTACACCATCTACATTGCTAATATACGACTTGGTAAAAATATGAAATTGCACAAACGTACCTTCCTTGGATGTATTTCAATACTTAAAAACTAGGCTCACCCTTGGTTCATACTATCTCTCTTGCTACATTACAATGACAACCAACTATTTCCCATGTGACCAATGGCATCATAAAAGAAACTTTTAGTGCACCATGACTCGTTCTTATTGAGCTCTAATTGACCTTTTACCATAAATTTAGTAACCTTGGGAATTTTGTTTAAAGTTAGGGTATTGGGTAGCATTGATCATGTACTCCCAACTTCTCAAGAATATGCCTTATGCTTACTTGTTTCTTTGAAGTTATGTTTGTGATAGCCATATATGACAATATGGCTTTCCATTATTAGATTTCCTAAATCAGTTTACATTTACACATCAAAATACATAATGCTAGCTCAAGGAAACACATACCTTCTTGGAGGTTGTCAATCCAACATCAGAGTTAGTAACATGATAAACCTATCATTTAATTTAGCAATAAGTGCGCACAAGAAACCTTCATGATATATCATAATATGCATACATGATATTAGAATAACATAAGTACGTATCTTAATGGGTGCAACTAGAAACAATGCAACAATATTCCTCCTAGTCGTAGATCTCTAGTTGGCATACGTTTTCGCACCGGAAGATCACCCCAAGATGAGGTCCTAGAATCTCACACGAGATGGTCTCTCCTAAGATGGACACTAATGGATGTCATATGAAATATCAACTCCTCAATTAATGCAAATGGCTTCTAACCCTGTGATCCAACCAGCAGTTGGCAGGTTGGCAAGCTTTGACAAAGTCTAGCATTTCGACAACTTTGACTACTCTGACTGCTTCGACAGGTTTGCCTCAACAGGTCAGCCTCGACATGTTCGCTTCGACAGGTTCGCCTCGACATACAACATACCAACATGCTCTGCGATGGTTGAACTTCTGAACCATTATAACTTCTTTTGTAACTGAACGTAATGGGTAGTCACCCAAGTGTCTCAGCATCATATATATGCATGTACATTAATGTAATATACATCTTTATGATCAATAGAATTTTGATTCCTCCATCTTTCATGGAGAAGAAGTAATAAATTGGTTCGAATTCTCGCATATTGTATGTGCACATACTTCTTGTCGACCTAGTGTATTTCCTACTTCGTTATTTCTTCTTATATGCTTTCTCCATAACAGTACTCGACTCATTCAGTCGATTTTTGTCCCCAACATGCACCTGGGCATGACTTGGATCATTGGTATCATAGCAAGATCTTGTTCAGAGATTAAGTTACATAAGCACTTCAATCGAAGTTGTTTAACTTATGCTTGTTCAAACACGCTTGCAAACTCAACAACACAAGCAGACACTTCCTTCGACTTCAGAAAAGATGGTCAAAGAAGCAGACAATAGACATGCAACTGACGAGACAAACAACTCATAGAAAAAGCATTGGCTCGCCAATGAACTGAAATGTTTTCCTAGTTCAGCAGGATTCTCATGAGAGTCACTTCGAACTTCGGGGAATCCTTGATGCGACCTCACTTCGATAAAATCAACCCCTTCAAAGTGCAAATGAATCTAGACATATTGAACCTTGAAGGCAAGATTGACGTGGGATCTTTTGACAATTGGGTACAACGACTAGAATCTTACTACGCGATGAATCAAATCTCTGAAGCATAAAAGATCACCATTGCATCCTTAAAAATGTCAACCTTTGTACATTGTTGGTGGTAGAATCGATCGACAAAGATGGAAAAAAAAGACGACCCCATAGACACATGGGTAAATTTTTTTGAATATGTCCGAAAGGATTTCTGCTCGCCCAAGTATTTTGAACAACAGTATAAGAAGTGGCAGCAGCTAAGGCAATGGAAAGACCAGTCCGTGCAGAGTTACACCGTTGAGTTCTATCGACTCATGGCTAGACTTGGCGTTCAAGAAGAAGAGAAATTGCTTGTTCTGAAGTACGTCAATGGTTTATCCCTGTACATCCAGCAAGAGATGGAGTTTTTGACTATCAGTATGCTTGCGGATGCATTTCATTACGCTAGCAATCTTGAAGCTAAAAAGAAAGGAAAATCACGTTTCGCGAACAAGCCAACAGGTCAAACATCCGACAAGAAATCACCAGTTGACTTAACAAGTTCAAGAACCCTTCTCAGCCGACTCTGCCAAAGCCCGATCATCAAAATAAGAACTTCCAGAAAGACATGAGGGATCACAACAGACAAGCTCCTATCGGGAAATGGTGTGATTACCACAATTAGGCATGGTATGATACGTCAGAATGCAAAGCTCAAAAGACATTTTTGGAAAAACTGTCAACATCCAACTTGTCCGACAGAACCTTGGTAGAATCTGATCCAGAGGCATCAACCCTCTTGGATTTGACCTCAACCGCTCCAACAGCCTCGACTATCGTTAATGAGGAGGAACGAGAGCGCATGTTCCATACACGAATATGGGTTCAAAAAAATCCATTACATCTGATTGTGGATAATGGTAGCCAGAAGAACTTCGTTTTTGAATATCTTGTGAAGAAATTAGGTCTTTTCACCACTCCACATCCACAACCTTACAATATCAGTTGGATGAAGGATGGACAGGAACTAAGGATCACATGCCAATGCCAACTTGCCTACTTTATTAATCCTTTTGAAGATGAAGTACTCTGTGACATGGCACCGCTTTCCGTAGTCGACGCCCTATTCGGGAAACCTTACCTATGGGATCAACACAGTACATATTAGTCACGACCTCAGAAGATGATCGTCAAAATTCAGAATCAATGGTATGGCATACTAGAGCGACAACCCACATCAATGGTTGCTATGATATCTACCAAACAAACAAAGAAGCTTATCAATCATGCTCAAAAGTTTGCATTAATCATGATAAAGCCTCAACATTCCAGGAAGACTGCAGCAACAAGTCGACTCACCGACCAGTGCAGCTTTCGACAACAACAACAAATCGACAACATTCTTGAAGAATACCAGAACGTATTTCAAGCACCAAACGGAGCACCTCTACATTGTGAGGTAAAACACTCCATTGAACTTGTTCTTTGTTCTTCATTACCTAACGCATCTATTTACAGAAGATCCATCATCGAAAATGAAGAGATTCGCAGACAAATCCAGGATTTGATCGACAAGGGTCATATCCGCGCCAGCTCTCCTTGTGGAATCCCAGTCATCTTAGTTCCAAAGAAAGACAGGACTTGGTGCATGTGCATCGACTATCGGGCTCTCAACAAAATTTTGGTAAAGAACAGATACCCTCTTCCACGGATTGATGAAATCATCGACAGTCTGAAAGGTGCCTAGTTCTTTACGAATCTCGACCTCAAGTCAGGAAACCATCGGATTGCAATCGAGTCCATCAATGTATGGAAAATGACTTTCAAGACCAAGGAAGGATTGTTTGAATGGTTAGTCATGCATTTCGACTTAACCAATGCACCTGCAACCTTCATGAGATATATGGATGACCTTCTACAACCTTTCATCGGTAAGTGTGTCATTGTCTATCTCGATGATATCTTGATTTTCAGTCGATCATGGGAAGAACATGTCAAACAGCTTCGATAAGTCTTTGACACTCTCTAGCAACATGGACTATATCTGAACATGGACAAATGCTCATTTGCGATGACCAACATCAAATATTTGGGGTATGTAATTGACTATGTAGGCATTCATGTCAACCCATAAAAAGTACAGATCCTCAAAAATTGGCCCATTCCTCAAAACATTCATGAACTAAGAAGTTTTCTTGGTTTAGATAATTTCTATCGATGATTCATACTTGGCTTCATCCACATCACATGGCCTTTGAATCAGTTGACGAAAGGAAATGGGAAAATTGTCTTCAAATGGACACCGACACAAGAACAAACTTTTGAACAACTCAAAAAAAAACTTTGTACTGAACCGGTACTTGTGTCCTGATTTGCATCAACCCTTTGAGATTGAGATGGATGCATCAGACTATGCCCTCCACACAGTGATCACTTAGTCAGGTCACTTATTCGCATTTCATTTCGAGACTTTCAGCGTCACTGTTAGAAGATACTCGACATATGAAAAAGAAGTGTACACCATTATGCAAGCTCTTAAGCAATGCAGACACTACATTCTTGAAAAGGAAACGGTCATCCTCCCTGACCATAAACCTTTGTTGTTCACTCCATCCTAGTCGAAACTACAGACAACTCGACAACTCAAGTGGATTAATTACTTGCAACAATTTCAGTTGGTAGTTAAGTATCGGAAAGACAAATCCAATGTCACATCCGATTGTCTCAACAAACCACCCATTACTCTACTGTCTACAGTGATGAGTATGCAAGGTTACGACACCACTACTTGGCCACAATTGTATTTGGAAGACTACGATTTCTCTGCAATTTATCGACAACTTCAGACTGACATGATGTCTACTATCGACTACTCCCTGAAGGACACCTTTCTATACAAGCTTGGACAACTTTGTGTATCGACCGGTGAGCACCAACAGAAGCTCATTTGGGATGCGCACAACAACAAGAATGTAGGACATCTTGGAGTCGCAAAAAAGCTTATTATCCTCCAAAAGTATTTTTACTGGCCTTCACTTAAATATGACATCAACAAGTGCATTCAATCTTGTGTGGTTTGTGCCATCGCTAAACCACCGAATTGACGACAAAGAATATACACACCCCTTCCAGTTCCTAGTCAACCAGGAGAATCTATTTCTATGGACTACTTGACGAGATATCCTACTACCAAACATCAACATGATGCGATATTAGTAGTAGTCGACAAATTTTCCAAGATGGCTATACTCATAACATGCAAGAAGACTACGACAGCAACGCAGACTGCTTAGTTCTTCTTTGAACATGTGTGGAAACATTATGACCTCCCGACGACCATTATTTCCCACAGAGATGCTAGATTTGTTGGCACCTTTTGGAAAACTCTCTGGCAACAACTCGACATGAGACTTTTTTTGTCGACAGCCTTCCATCCGTAGACAGACGGACAGACGTAAGTTGTAAATTGCTTATTTGTACAACTTCTTCGTATGTACAACCACAAGCATCGTCAAACATAGGATGACAACCTTCCATACATACATCATAGCTACTAGGATGCCTCCTAGACCAATCCCTACATTTTAGGAGCCACTGGGAGTCTCGACACCAGCCTACTTCAGTAAGTTGGTGTTAGCACTAGTTAGTCTTAGTTAGCCCTCAGTTACAATTAGTTACTTCACAGTCAGTTAGGCTAGCGCTACTAATGCATGGTTGCATGGGGAGGAGCGCTTTTCCTACCTACCTCACACTTAGTTGCATTGAGTTAACTAGTTGTTACTGCATGTTGGAGTTATTGGTCATCTAGGAGTTGTCTATTTGGACTCCAATATTGATTGGGAGACCTTGAATTAGAGATTCAGTTAGATATAGTCTTATCCACTTGGAGGATTCAAATTCATTACTCATGCATTCGAATTATACCTATTTGTAATATATTGTACACCGGATATTATTATGATGAATATACTGTAAATTCCTGAACAATAATTGTCCATTTCCTGTGTGGTTTGTCTTGTTGGATTTTTATTTTCATTTTCCATTCAATTGCTGCAACATAATTAAAACTCTCTACTTGAAGATCTAAATGGCATTCAAATTCTAATAGAATCCCTACTAAGGAATTCACACCAAATGGAAAATACTACCACATATACCCTCTTGATCCCTACCAGGGCATTTGAAACACATGAATAATTGCTCTCCAAGACCAACAAAATGGTGTATTAGATCCTCCTAGATATGCAAGCAAACTTCATTGCAAAAATGTGTAAGTATAATGGCCACATATCCCTTTGGAATTTGAAATACAACTAGATCCCTGCTTTGCTCTGCTCCTAGAGGTTCACAAATAAGAAATGACCAACGTCCTAGCAATTCGAATCACTTTTTCGTAATTTGAATTGTCTCCAATAAATGGACTCCAGACCACTACAAAACAACTCTAATTCATTAAGGATTCTACAACCCATTGACTGACTCATTCAAGTTCTCAACCAAGTAACTTGAATCCACCGAGACTGGCTCTAAAACACTGATAAACACAATCCTAGTCCTTGGCTAATTCAATTTCACCAAAATTAGCTCCAAAATACCTTAACCGACTCTTAATTTCCCATAAGTTACTCCTCCTGCATGAGGATGACTCGAATTCACCTATAATTTACTCCCACGCATTGGAGGCAACCCAAATTCACAAGGACAAACTCAAATTTTCCCAAGATTACTCTCATCCACCAAAGACAACTCGAATTCATCTTATTAATTGAAGATTACTAACTTTAACCCAGAAAAATATATTAATTAATTGAATATGAACTCCAATTATCCAAGTGACTCTAATTGGTTGTAAGTTACACTAGTGTAACTAGAGACTAACTCAAATTTATTGGTTGTTACTCAGTTAAACTCAAACTAACTCAAATTAATTGAATATAGCCCAGTTAAACTCAAATTAACTTAGATTAACTGATTGTAGGTCAGTTAAACTCAATTTAACTAACATTAACTTAAATTAACTCAATCTAATTGAATAAACACTCCAATTAGACTGGAGTTACAAGAATTAGGTGCATGATTGACTCTAGACAGTTAATTAGGCGCATAATACATGAGTGAAGTGATAGTGGGCCCCATTAACAACCAGATGAAGAATATTCTCACCAATGTGGGCGCAATTACTACATGCAAGACATTAACTATGGGTTTTAGGACCCCCATGGTCCAAAATTAATATAATTAGGAAGGCTAGAGTAATCTTAGGGGGAACTGCAACTCCTAACCACAACCCCTTCTACTATGAAATTCCAAGACCCCCCAACAACATTATTGTCATGTTGTGCCAATATTTTAGTTATAGGTAATAATAATGGAACAATAATAGAATTTCAACAATAAACATCATAATACCCATGGTTCATGGTCCAAACACCTAGTGCCACCATAAAAGCAAATAACCAAAACCACATGTATCTAGGACTTACCTGCGAGATATTACATCAATCCTACAATATTCTTGTGTGACCAACATAAATTATTTATGACATTGAGCTTCACAAGCATAATTAATAAGCAATTTTCTCATTGGTCTACAACGTTTTTGATAGGGATACTAGGATATGCTTGAAAGTGTTTTCCATGATAAATCATTCTAACATTTGTTGACTACTCGCTCCAAGCAAATCCAATAGCTCATTCAATAGATTTGTCATGAGCAACACATTCTACATGGCCTTCACAAGCAGGGTCTCCACAATCATTGTCCATGAGAAGCATTGTGCTCAAATCATGGGTTCCTTATGGCTCGTTGGATGCGGAATTCCAACGAGCTCTCCCAATCGAAATTTGAGTAAAAACATAGGGAGATATGTCAAAAATACAAAAAAAAAGTAGTTTTCTTCTTTTCTTCCTCCAAAATTAATAAATATTATTTTATTATTTTAACTATTATTTTATTAGTTCATTTTAGGAGGCCCATTTTGANTTTCTGTTGTTTAGTTGATAATGTTTGATGTTGTAGAAGATATTGAACACTATTGTGGTTTATTCTTATCAAGATTTTACTCCCTAGTAGGTATTGTCGCCATTTTGTTAGAGCATGTATAATGGAAACCATTTCCTTATCATATGTGGATTTCAAACTCTTTCTCGTATTGAACTTCATTCTTTCAAATTCTATTGGATGATCTTCTTGCATCAATACTTCTCCTATCCCGAATCTTGAAGCATCGCACTCAACTACAAAGGGTTTGTGAAATATAGGGTTGCTAATACTGGCGTTGATGACATAATGTTTTTTAATTCTTCAAAACATTTTTCTGCTTTATCATTCCATCAAAATGATTTTTTCTTCAATAATTCTATTAGAGGGGCCATTTTTTGGGCGTAATTCTTCACATATCACTGATAGTACCTTGTTAAGCCTAGAAACCCTCATAATATCGATATTTTATCTGGTTTGGCCCACTCTGTGATTGCCTTGATCTTATCGAGATCGACTTTGACTCCTTTCTTTGATATTATATGGCAAAGATAATACACTTCTTCTATTCCGAAGGTGCATTTTGACATTTTTGCGAAGAAATGATGTTCTTCCAATATGGTTAGTACTTGATCTAAGTGTTAGAAATGCTCTCTCCACATTTTTCTATATACGAGGATATCATCAAAAAATGCTAATTCAAACTTTCGTAAATATGGCTAGAAACAATTCGTTTATTGCATCTTGGAAGGTGGTTGGAGCGTTAGTTAACCCGAAGGGCATTACTTTGAACTCATAATGGCCCTCATGAATACGAAAAGAATTTTTGGATACGTCTTCTAATCTGACCCTGATTTGGTAATATCCCGATCTCAATTCTAATTTCGAGAAGTACTTATCTCCATGAAGTTCATCCATCATCTCATTAACGAATGAAATAGGGAATTTATTCTTAATTGTTACCTTGTTGATCCTATGTAATCTATGCACAACGTAAAAGACCCATCCTTCTTTCGAACTAGCACTACTGGAGTGACACAAGAGCTTCTGCTCTTTGAAATGACTCCACATTTAAAAAAATCTTGGGTCAACCTCTTAATCTTTGTTTTATGATGATGGGGATATCTGTATAGTATGATATTTATGGGAATTTCCCCCGGCTCTTGTTTAATTAAGTGCTCAATCTTCCTGTTTGGTGGGAGCTCCATTGGAAGCTCTTGGAACACATTGTGTTTATTTTATTATTATCTCTTGTATCTTTGGTGGTTTGCAGTCATCTCCTTCACATGTTAGCAACTCCATCTCTTGACATTGAATTATGTAAGCAGGTGCTCCTTTTCGAATTAGCCTTTCCATCTGATGTGATGTAACCAATTGAGTTTGGAGTGGTTGGGAACCATACAACTTGTATTCTTTCCCTAGCCAATTGAACTTGATGAAGTTCTCTTGATGGTTAGCGGAGTAAGTACCCAATGTTTGCAACCATTGGATTCCCAACACAACGTCTATTCCTCTAAGAGGTATGACAAAGAAGTCAGATTCTATGATTATATTTTTGCATTTGTAATTTAACCTTGTGACATTTTCCCACATTTTCAATCTTCTTTCCATATGCTACCATAACCTTCATGTTAGGCATTGGAAAAACGAATAAGTTGAATATTTTAGCAAGATCAACATTAATAAAGTTATGTGTATTACTGGTATCTATGAGAATCAAAACATTGTCATTTTTTATATGTCCTTTTAGCTTCAGTGTCTGTGGTTGGGATATCCCTGTAATGGTAGATAATGAGATTTTTGGTGTATCATCTTCTAGTTCTGAGTGGCCGTCATGTTGGGTTCCTATATCTTCCTCACTTGTCTCTTCATATTCTGAGATTTTTTCTTCTTCTTCGGCTTCGCATGCATATAGTTTTTGGGGGTTTCTCCTTTGCAAACATATGTGCTTAGGATCCCATTTTTCTCCACAGTATTTTCACTTTCCTTCCCTCATCCTCTGGGCTTCTAAACTAGGGTTTTCCCCTTCCCTTATATGTGGTGCTGTATACCTTGAAGATCATGTATTCGTTGATTGGGGAGGATTCCTCTTGGAGTAGTTTTTGTCAAAGCTACTTTGAGTGGGCTATTTAAACTTGTTCTCGATGATCTTGGCCTTACGTCTTGCCTTCAACATAGTATAAGTGTTATGTAATTCTAAGAGTCTTCCTGAACATGCGGTTTTATTCAATGTATGTATTTTTGCAGACGTTGGTCATCAATTAGTTCTAGAACTCGAGTTGCCAATGCTTCGCATTCACATGCGTACTCATCTACACTATCTTTCTACTGCATTTTGGTGATATTGGCAAAGAAATTTTTCTCTGTTACACCTTGAAACCTTTTAAAAATATCATTTTTAAAGTTATTCCAATTAAAGGAACAGATTCACGTCGTCGTCTTTCACCACATGTACCAATTGTACGCATTTCCCTATAATTGCATGGCGATGTACTTAATCTTCTCACTATCATAGGGTATGTTATGGATATGAAAGTATTCACCGACTTTATTGATCCATGTGATGCATTCCTTCTCGTCACCATCAAATTTGGGTAACTCTAGCTTTACTATTATCTGGTATCCGTGTGCTTATGGAATTGATATCGACGAAATGTTAAAGAAGGGAACTTCATGGGGTGGTGTCGTATTGTGTTGGCCTGGTGATTTATGTGTATTTGGAGGAGGTGTATTGAAAGGGTCTATGTGTGGGTTATAGCTAGGTGGGGGAAATGAAGTGTGCGACGGTAGTTTGGCTAAGATAGTGTTGAGATATTCTTGTGTCTTATTTTGTTCTACCTGCAATGCATTGATGCCTTGTTGTAGTCATTCCTTGAGTCATGTTAGTTCGTTATTGTTTTTTTCAATGTCCGCCTTGAGTTCTGCATATCTCTTGTTGAGTTTTTTGTCTAATTGGTCCAATCTTGCATTGATATCTCCCATTCTAGTGACTACTAGGATTTTCTCCACGCTAGACCTTGATTTATTTTTATTGGTTGTTTGAATCCAACCAACCATGATTCATGAATTGTTTTTTAGTATAACAATAATAATATTATTATAATGTGTATATATATTAAATATCATTATAAAATTATTTTATAATAATGATAATATTATAAAATATATATATTTTATTTACGTTTTTTTGTATGTAGGGTTTACGTGGAGGAGGAAGGGCTAGGAGTTGGAGAGGGCAGAAGGGTGGGGGTAGGCGCAGGCGGTGGGGAGTGCAGATGGGGAGAGAACAGGGGAGAACGTGGGGGATAGCGTGGAACGCGAATGCAGGAGGAGATGATGGGAGGTATGGAGAAAGGGCGGCGGGAGGCGTGCTAGAGGGTGGCGATGAAGGTGCTGGAGAAGAGGGGCGTGGACAAGGAGGTGGCGATGCTGCGTGGAGAAATGGTGGAGGGCCAAAGGTGATGGGGTGGAAGTGAAATTGGAGCTTCTAAGCACAACGTGGAGGGAAGAATTTTCATGGAAGGGTTGTGTGGGATGGGTGTGGTGCTGGTGTAGCAGAGAATGAATCTGGAGAAAAAGGAAATAGAGGGTTGGTGCCAAGAGCCAAGCAGGATCTGATACCAATGAAGAGGAAAAAATAAATCTAAAGATATGAATAATTAATATTTTATAAAATTTTATGGATGTTTTTTACAATGAAAATTCTCAACTATATATATCACTTATCGTATTTTAGAGGTGACTCTTCATAATAGTCACAACTCTTAAAATTAACATTAATATTTAATAATATCCTATTATGTTATATATTTTAACATTGTTTTTATCTTTTTAATTATTTATATATGACATTATGCTCTAATTCCCATCAGTTGGATAACTCTTATTCACCCTAGCGCCAATTTCCATGATTTAGGGGAAGTAGGGCGCATTTTCTCACCTACCCTCTTTAGTTAACTGGTTTTGAACTATTTTAGTGATCCGGAGTTGTAGTAGTGAGATATAGTGATGCTTTTCCCACATTGAGTTAGCTCCATAGTCATTACGAGTTGGTACATTTGAATCCTATCTTAGACATTCGAATTTTTCTATATGTATAACCATTGTATTACATATTATTTACTGAATATGTGGGTTAATATTGATTAATGGATTATTATTATTATTCCAATTATTGATCTCATGAGTGTTTATTCTCCATGAATTATTGAGTAGAGCTTACTAAATTGATTCTCTCTCTTCTACAATCTTATTCTCCATTTGAATTCTGCAGGCTTGATGATCCTATAGTTCATTGAATTTTACATGGTATTAGAGCAGGTATCAAATCCATCAACAAACCTCGAAAGCTTCCATTGATTCACCAAAAGTAGTTGGGTTCCACATAAATCCATGAATTATTTCCTTTCTCCCTTTGAATTTTGTCCAGAGAAGTCTATCCAGGTGTGATGCACCCATAGAATGTGTGCATGCTGAAGTAGAGAGTGTTTGGTATAAATTGATTTGAATTGAGTTGTTTTGTAGTGTTTTGTAGGTACATTCAAAGAATTTTTGAAGAATTGTTGATCGATATAGCTATGAAATGGAGAATTCAACAACTTTGACTCCTACAATCCTTACACCCTTTAATTACCTTGATTGGAGGGAAGATATGCAGATTGTCTTGCGTAACAAGGGTCTGTACAGGATCACCATGGGTAGAGAGGCTGAACCCCAGCGGTAGATTGAAAAATCGAAGCATCTGACTAAGATTGATGAAGCTTTTGGCTTCATGTCTATCCACATCTCCAAGGAGTTGTTGTTCCATCTTGATGGAATCAAGACTCCAAAATAAGTATGGGATAAGATCAAATCCTTGTTTGGAAAACATGTTGAGTTGAGGGGCCATATCTTGGAGAACGAGTTGATGGCACTACAACCTAGTAACTTTGAAACTATACAACATTTTTTCTCAAAATTAAAATCACTGGTTATGAAATGCAAGCAATGAAGGGTCGAGAAGAACGATGAGAAATTGGTGCTCTCCATATTGGGAAAACGTAGCCCAGAATTATCAATGTTTGTATATACCTTTCACTCTAGGAGACTGACTACTCCTAATTGGTGAATTCCATCCCTTGATGCCTTCACATAGTCTCTAATCCAAGAACAATACATGCTAATACAGAGGGGGTGCTCTCAGAGCCTCTCCAAATCAATCTATCTTAGTTGATGAGACAAGGAATGCACATGCAAGAAGGAAGAAGAAAGGTAAAGAAAAGAAAAACACTGAATTTGAACCTAAAGATGATTTTGGTCCATCAGATGAATCCTCGGGCTCTAGGAAGGACAAACATCAAAGGTTTGAGAAGGGAAATTTATCCTACTATAAGAAAGGAAACCATATAGAGAAATATTGTATGAACAAGACCATAGATCAAATGAAAAAATCCTTGAGTAGAACAATATTTCCCTCCTTGGAGGTGCAAGGAAGGTTGAATATAGAGACAAGATTGAAGATCATGATGAGAGATGCCATGCACTGAAGGCTAGTTGTTCAAAATCACATGCCTTCCTCATTGATTTAGGAGCCTCCAATCATATTGCTACATCCAGAGAATCATTCTCTTCATCACAACTTAATGATGGTCTGAGTATTCACATGGGTGATGACACTCAAATTTGAGCTGAAGGAAAGGGTTCAATCAAGTTAAAGCATGGAGTGTTCAAAGATGTACCCTATGTTCCCTCCTTAGCTACAAATTTGTTATCTGTATACCAGATGACACATACTAGCACACCAAAGTGAGTAGTATGTGGTCCTAACTCAGTGGAGATATCATATATCTCAAACGGGAAGATTATAGAGAAAGGTGTTGCAAACCATGCCTCCATGGCATATGAATTCTTACACTTTCTGCCATACTCAAATCAAATACAGTCTCAACTGCCATTTGAAAGGGAATGTAAAACCCTTTTACCTAAACCTTTTGCATACGATAAATTTTGCATTAGTTTTTTAGATTCAGAATCTGAAGCAGAGGACCTAGTTGAATCAACTTTTGAAATTGAAGATTAAGTTCACAGTGATCCAAATCCAAATCCAGTCCCTACTCCAAATCCTAGGCCTGAATGGGCACAAAAGGTTATTGAGGCATATGGGAACATGACTGGAGATCCATCTGACATAAGGAGAACAAGATCCTAGTTTCAAAAAGAGTTCCTTATGCCATTTCAAGTAAATTTACTTCCTTCAGAGAGGTGTAGCAAGCTCCTAGAGAGGTGCTACATGATGGTAAGGTCTGATCAACAATTTTGATCACTGAAGAACAAATTGGATCATGTAACTCTTCCTTCGGAAAGAAGAGACAAAGGCAACATTGCTTCTCATGTCTATCACCATATTGGATGAAGATGGAAAGGTTCACATGCATAGTCCCAAGATACTAGTGTACAAAAGGACCATCACACTGCTTTACTGTTCCATAGAGATGCAGGTTGCATAAATATTTTCACAAGTTTTTTATTCAAGAAGAAATTGTCTCTTGATATGAAAGCTTGATCCTGATTTTCTTGCTTATTTTGAGGGGGGGGTATTGGAAAGGAAAGTTTCCTATGGCTAGGGTTTAAGGGGCCATCAACGTACTGGGGTTAAAAGAGAGATGCATATAGTTTTGCAAGTATTTATAAGCAAGTTTCAGAGATTAGAATGGTTCATACATTTACAAACGAAGGTTGATCCAAGCAACCCTTCAATCTTCCTCTTGCTCCTCTTACTCCAAGAGACCTGCAAAACAAATTATACCTTCCTCAAACCAACATGACCACATGTAAAACAATGATAATCAAAGTAATATGACATCCTAATTTGATTAACATAAACATCGGATCATAAACAAAGATTCAATCACACATTGAACAAATATTTGGGAAGAGGAAGGACGTCACATCTTTATTAATCATGAAAAGAAGTACACATATACCTTCTCTTCAAGTTGGGCACCTCACAAAACCTTCATCTGGTTTTGTTGTTTCTCTTCTCCAAGGAACTCAACCTCCAATCTCTGCAACACAAGGAGATAGCTTCTGTAATACCTCAGTTTTAACCTCGCTTGCATGAAAGTACATAGGATACATATGTTGTAAATAATCTTGGTGCGGAGCTAAAGGCCAAGGCCCCACCATAGATTTGGTTATGTTGTGGTTTTTATTAGGAATGGTCACCAATGGTATATCGGGACATGTGGCATATATTTAATTGTGGCATCTTGCAAACATGCATTTTAATTAAATAACCCAACTAGCTATGTTCGTAGCAACTAAATTGAGAAGGGGCATGATTCCAAAGGATAAGGAAAGGGGGATGTGGAACTTTGAGTCACGGGGGAAAGCTATGTGTCACCACCACCCTTGGTTATTTCCTTTCTGTTAGTTGAGGTAGTGATTGGCTAGAAGGAAGACCACTACCACGCCCATGCTTGCTCTCCTCTCCATGATGTAGGGACTGTTCTTCCCACTCCCTCGGATCATGGCTGTTCGTCTTTCTCATGCAGGACGGGGGATAAAATGTTTTACCATCCTTTGTGTGGGGGTTCGCCTCCCCTCTATAGCGCTAATTTCCGGTCTATAGTTTTGTTCTTTCCATCCACACAGAGAACCAACTTCTGCCTCCACGCATTGGACTGTGTATTTTTTTTCCATCCATCATAGCGGATCGTGAGTGGAAATTATTGGGATTTTTTTCCCACTGATTGATGGGTGCGGTTTTCCCCACGCATTGTTGACCTGTGTAAGTCTCACAGCGATGGTATTGAAGATTGGTTGCTGTGGGTTCATGTGAGTGTGTTAATTGTTGTTTTCCATGATGGCTTGACTGTGTTTTTCCCTGTAAACGCTTGAATAGCTATTTGGCTGCTTGCATGCAGTGGATTTGTCCCTGGACTATTTTGGGTTGGTGAATGAGGGCCTGAGGTGCTTGATAAAACTAGTGGATTGAGAAACACACGGATAGAGCTACTGAGCTGGATTTCTTCTCCACAACCTCTGAAGAGCACTGGAGGGAAGATCAGGGTTTGAGGGACTGCGTTGCAGAGAAGGGACTGACTTCCTTGTGTTGGGTGTGTGTGGGTGTTCTAGAATGTCGGCTGGTTCTGGTGTTGGTGTCTGCAGCTCTTCAGTGAGCTCACCAGCTTAGCATTAGCCTTTCCCAGCTCTTGGATGGCTTGATAAACCCAACTCTGTTGGCTTGGCTGATCTGCTGTTCGCCTGATAAACCTAACCGTGTTGTCTTGGATGAACTGTGTACCCTTGTGGTGTTGTTACCTTGGCTATGTGTAATCCTGTTAGTTCCTTATTCCTTGGGGAGTCTTTCCTGACTCGGGGGTGGTAGCGTTGCTGACGTCCATCGGCGGAACATAGTTGATTGAGCGCCCGCCGTTGCGGATGGCTAGACAACTACGCGTCCGACAGGTAAGGCCTCCAACCACCGATGTAGTAAAAGTTCAAAATTTTTCTAAGTAACGAAAAGATCAGCCATTGGAAGCAGAAAGTGGTTCGTGCACCCGTTGTTTCGGAAGCCTAGAGCACTAGTATTTTGACGAGAAGAGACCGCCGATATCAATCAGGTCGCTGATCGGAAGAAGATTGAAGATGATGGGCCACCGTTGTGGTTGCTGATGGAACTTTTAAGTCGACGAAAAGAAGAGAATTGAGCTGATCAAGTGGCGAAAAGGAAGACTAAAGGGAAATTTCAAAAATTTCTCTAAGTCCTGGAATTGTTGGCAATCGGCGATGATTAGTTGAACACATTGTTGACACCTAGTTAACACAGTTGCTGATGAACTATGTCGAATGAAGTTAGTGGATTGAACGTACGCTGTTGCGGCCGTCTAATGGACTACCCTCCCGAAGGTTAGAAGATTCGATCACCGACGCGGTAGTGATTAGTGGATCCGGTCGTCTGATGAACAGCAGAGGAAGTTAGTTGTGCTGACTGCCGAAACGTCGGAATATTAGTTGGGATGAGAGTCGATCCTATACATGGAAATTTTGAGTTTTTCAAGTAGGATTTCTCAGCAGATTTCAGCTATTTTTCAGTAGGATTTTCAGCGGTTTTTCAGTGGATTTTCAGGGATAAAAAGGAGAAAGTGGCAATGATCTTATGTGCCTGATTGCGCGAAAATCATAGTTTAAAAAAAAAAAAAAACAAGGGCGCTGCCCTCGACCCAGCCTACAGTGGCGCAGGGAAGATACAAGGGGGCAAGCCCCCTTGACCCTCGTTGTCCCCCTCGAACAAACGTTCTTTGAGGAAGAAAATTCTATGTTTTGGGAAAACTTGTAATTTTATAATTTTTCCAGGAGAAGGTAAGTAAATTTTGAATTATATCCATGTTATGAATCTAATAGTTGTGTTACTAACACGTTTGCAGAATCATAGTCACCTTCAAGAGCAGTATTCCAGGTAGTGCAGTTTGGTAAGTAAGTCATGGTTCAGTTATGAGAACCCATGACGGATATGATGCTCGGGGTTCTTACGAGCGAGCAGAAGATGCCTTGGGAGAAAATGTCCGTAATAGGAATGATGACATTGAGTCCAATGGAAGGAGATTCCAAGAGACACTGTCAAATATTGCAGCCACCATGAGAAGCTTAATTAAAGCCTAGGAAGAGCAGCATCAGTTGAATGCTGCCATATTGGAAATTTTGACAGACTTGCAGAAAAAGAGAGATTCTGGACTATGTACATCAAGACTAGAAGGCAGTAAGAGCAGCACTAGGAGAAGGAGAAGGACTTCCAGTGGATCGTCTAACTCCAAAGAGTCCAGTGGAGATACAAATTCATCTCCTCATAAAAGGAAAAGAAGAAGGCACCTTAAGGATCACTCTCGAGATGAGTTTAGGAAAGCTAAACCTCCTACATTTGATGGTGAGATAAAGATGGGACAAGAAGCTGAGGCTTGGCTTCTTGGGATAAAGAAGTAAGTTTCAGGTACAGGATTATTCAGGAAACATGAAGGCACGAGTTTCCATATTCAATCTAAATGGAAGGGCATCCATTTGGTGGGAACACTTCAAGCAGGTAAATAAGATCAGTGAAAGGAAACTGAAGTGGAAATGGTTTAAGAAGTATTTCAGGCAGAAATACCTTTCTGACAGGTATTATGATGACAAGATCAAGGAGTTCCATGAGCTGAGATTGGGATAGCAAACCATGGATGAATATGAAAACAAATTCTTGGAATTATTGAGGTATGTCCGGTACATCAGAGATGAAAGAGTGAAGATCCAGCGGTTTCTAAGTGGATTGCCTCAAGCTTACAAAGATAGAATTGAGTTCTATGAGCCGAGAACCCTCGAGGAAGCAATAAGAAAAGCTAAGTATTGCTATGAGAAAAGTAAAGGAAAGCCTGATTACCATAAGGCATGGAAGGACAAGAAGAATGAAAAGTTTTACCAAAGAAAGAAAGGTTTCAAACCTTCTAGATTCGGGAATCAGTAGAAGCAGCCATCCCAAGCTACGAGTGATCTAGTTGGAGTGATAGGTGGAAATCCTAAAGAGCCACATCTGAATAAAGGTCCACTCAAATGTTGGAAATGTGAAGGACCTCACTTGCGTAGAAATTGTCCACTCGAGAATGAGAGTACAAGGCCAGCTTACAATATTCAAGAAGCAGAAATAGTGGGCCAGGTAGCAAGGGCAGTCCCTAGGATTTATGCATCACTTGAGGACCGCTAGGTAGATCACCAGTCAATTGTGGTTGAAGTAGCAGGTAATATTGTTGAGCAATCTGTTTCTATTTTGATTGACCCTGGTTCTACTCACAGTTACATTACTCCTAGAGTAGTGGAGATTTGTGCTTTTAAGAAGGTAAAGCATAGGAAATCTTGGTTAGTTCAGCTAGCCACTGGAATTAAGAGAAAGGTTAGTGAAATGGTAGAGAAATTTCCATTGATCATGGATGGGTTGGTCACTTGTGTAGATCTGAATGTTCTACCACTTGGTTCCTATGATGTTCTCATTGGGATGGATTGGTTAGAAGCTCACAAGGTGAAGCTTGACTGTTACAATAAGACTTTCGAATGCATGAATGAAGAAGGGAACCTAGTAGTTGTGAAAGGAAATCCAAAGGTGATTTCAGTACGGTAGGTTTCAGCAATACAGTTAAAGAAGTTTTGTAGGAAGGGTTGCCAGTTGTATGCAGCTCATATTTTGGAGACATCAGAAGATGAAACTCCTAGGTTGGAGGACTATCAGGTGTTATAGGAATTCAGGGATGTGTTTCCTGATGAGATTCCAGGGCATCCTCCAAAGAGGGACATTGATTTCACAATTGAACTTGTTCCAGGAGCAGCACCAATGTCCAAGGCACCCTACAGGATGAGTACACTGGAGATGCTAGAGTTGAAAATGCAACTGCAAGAGTTGTTGGAAAAGAAGTATATCTGGTCGAGTGTGTCTCCTTAGGCAGCACCGGTTCTGTTTGTAAAGAAGAAAGATGGTACACTCAGGTTATGTATTGATTACAGATAGTTGAACAAGGTTACTATGAAGAATAAATATCCTTTGCCTAGGATTTATGACCTCTTTGATCAAATGAGAGGAGCAAAGGTATTTTCCAAGATTGACTTAAGGTCTGGTTACCATCAGGTAAGAATCAAGGATGAAGACATTCATAAGACAGCCTTCAGAACAAGGTATGGACATTATGAGTTTGTAGTGGTACCATTTGGTCTCACAAATGCACCAGCTACATTTATGTGCCTTATGAATATTGTCTTCCGCAGATATCTGGACAAGTTTGTTCTTGTCTTCCTTGATGACATTCTTGTTTATTCTAAGAATGAGGAAGAACATGAAGAAAATTTGAGATTGACATTGAAATTGCTCAGGGAGAATAAGCTGTATGCAAAACTGAGCAAGTGTGACTTCTATAGAGATAGAATTCAGTATTTGGGTCACATTATCTCAAAAGAGGGTATATCTGTGGACCCTGAAAAGATTGAAGCCATTATGAATTGGCCTACTCCAAGAAATGTGATGGATGTAAGATCTTTTATGGGACTTGCAGGATACTACAGGAGATTCATTGAAGGATTTTCCAAAGTTGCACATGCCATCACTTCTTTGTAAAAGAAGGGGATGAAGTTCGAATGGACATCGAGGTGTGAAGAAAGCTTCCAGCGGTTGAAGAATATCCTCACCAGTGCACCAGTATTGAAGGTTGCAGATCCAGAGAAAGATTTTGTGGTGTGTACTGATGCATGCGGACAAGGGCTTGGAGGAGTCCTTATGCAAGACAACCACGTGATATGTTATGAGTCAAGAAAGCTGAAGGAGCATGAGAACAACTATGCCACTCATGATCTAGAGCTTGTAGCCATAGTACATTCCCTCAAGATGTGGAGACATTACTTGATGGGTAGAAGATTTGAACTCAGAATGGATCACTGTGGACTGAAATATTTATTTGATCAGCCTACTTTGAATGCTAGGCAAGCAAGATGGCTGGAATTTTTATGTGAGTTTGAATTCAAAATCAAGCACATAAAAGGGAAAGAAAACAAGGTAGCTGATGCACTCAGCAGGAAGGTATAGGAAATGCATGTGGCATCTCTTAGTATTTGCCAATCAGATTTGAAGCAGCAGATTGTTAATCATGTTGCCAGAGACGAATTGTATGAGTAGGTAAAAGACAAAGTGCAACAGCAAAGTCTCGAGAAGAGGTATGAGGGATATAAATTGGAAGAAGATGGACTTCTCACTTTTAAAGGCAAAATTTATATTCCGAATGTAGCAGATTTGAGGAGAATTGTTATGGATGAAATCCATCAAGCCCCGTATTTTGGTCACCCAGGATATCAGAAGACAATTGCTACAGCTAGAAGGCAGTACTTTTGGCCAGGTATGAAAAAGGACATGGCTGAATACATTTCAAGGTGCATGAAATGTCAATAGGTAAAGGTTGAGCATCAACATACAGCAGGTTTGTTGCAACCTTTGCCAATTCTGGAATGGAAATGGGAAGTTATTTCCATGTATTTTATTACAGGATTTTCGATGACTTGGAGACAACATGATTCCATCATGGTTGTGGTGGACAAGTTGACTAAGGCAGCACATTTTATACCAGTGAAGTCTACGCAAAAGACTGATGACATTGCAAATATTTTCATGAAGGAGATTTTCAAATTGCATGGATTACCGAGGGCAATAATTTCTGACAGAGATGTCAACTTCACTTCCAATTTTTGGAAGGGATTGTTTGCAGATTTGGGTACAAAGTTAAACTTCAGCACTGCATACCATCCTCAAACAGATGGGCAGACAGAAAGAGTGAATTAGGTGCTTGAAGATATGCTTCGCATGTATGTGATGGACAAACCAACCAAGTGGGAAGATTACTTACACTTGGTAGAGTTTGCTTACAACAATGGATAGCAAGCATCCTTGGGGATGAGTCCATATGAAGCTTTGTATGGAAGACGGTGCAGGACACCAGTGACTTGGGAGAACCCGGTGAACGAAGTTGTGCTTGGACCAGAATTGCTCAAGGAAATGGAGCAAGAAGTTGTAAAGATTAGTTAAAATTTGAAAGCAGCATAGGACAGACAGAAAATCTATGTAGATAAGCATAGGATGAACATGGAGTTCAGCATTGGGGATCATGTTTACCTTAGAGTGAGGGAAAAGAAAAGTTCTTTGAAGCTTGGAAGTTGTGCCAAGCTGTCACCTAGATATTGTGGGTTGTTTGAAGTGCTTGAGAGAATAGGGCCTGTTGCATATAGACTTGCATTGCCTGCTAATACTAGAGCTCATAATGTTTTTCATGTTTCTTTGCTTAAGAAATATGTACATGATCCTAACCATGTGGTAAAATGGGATGTGATTCAGGTGGAACCCATGGGAGAGTTCCAAATTGAGCCAATGCACATCCTCGATAGGAAAATCACAATGCTCCGGAACCGGGCCATAGGGCAGGTAAAGGTACAAAGGGAGCATTACGAACCTGAAGAGGCTACGTGGGAGTTGGAGGATGCCATGCGATTGGCACATCCATTTTTGTTCAATCATGCGGAACACTGAGGCAGTACCAGTGTAGCATTTTGTTCAAATTTTGTAAAGCACCGAGGACAGTGCTATTGAAGGGGGAGGGGAATGTAATACCCCGGTTTTAACCCTGCTTGCATTAAAGTACATAGGATACATATGTTGTAAATAATATTGGTGTGGAGCTAAAGGCCAAGGCCCCACCATATATTTGGTTATGTTGTGTTTCTGATTAGGAATGGTCACCGATGGTATATCAGGACATGTGGCATATATTTAATTGTGGCATCTTGTAAACACACATTTTAATTAAATAACCCAACCAACTATGTCATAAACAACTATTTTTTTGGTTTTTATTTTCAACATCTCCCTCTCTATGGTTTTACTTAAATTTTGAGTGGGAGCACTCGATGGATGCAGGATTAAGTTCCGCATCCAATGATTAACCACATTGCATACTTTTGATGGACCCCACCCCCCCAAAAAAAGAAATACATTAAAAAAAGTGTTTCTTAAAAGAAACACGTTTTTTTTATTTTTTATTTCATGTATTTTTCATTTTAAGAAACACATTATTTTAATGTATTTCTTGTTTTTTGTGGGGCGGGGAAAGAAAAACATTTTTTTTAAGTACTTCCCATTTTTTGTGAGTTGAGGTCCATCAAAAGTATGCAGTGTGGGTACTTATCAAATGCAGAATTTAATTCCACTTCCAACGAGTGTTTCTGTTCGAAATTTGAGTAAAACCACAAGGAGATATGTTGAAAATACAAAGAAAAATATACGTTTTCCTCTCTT